>JAXCGZ010019836.1:2500-30000 GCA_037179515.1 Halocaridina rubra
TAAGCGAGGTGATGGTTAGAGCAATAACGCGAATTCTAGATAAAAAATAAAATAAAAAAAAGACACACATGCATAGTATGCAAAAGCTCACACACATATGCATATATATTTATACACACAAAAATACACACACACACATAAATCTTTTCATCTATTCATAAAGATATATGACCACTAGTTCATATGTAATCATCATACACACTAAAGTACACTTCAGCCCATATCACAAGGTCATAGTTTTTCTAATACTTCTTTTTTTATTAAGATGACATTTTATGATTATTAAAAAATATTCATTACATGAACAAAAACATATTCTACCTTTTGTATTCATCTGAAAAAATAATATACAGTACATAATCATGAGTAAATATGATTATTAGTACACAAACAATGCTCTATCGTAGTAACTAATATATCAAAAAGAGAGAAATAAAAATAGATTTCGCAGGAAAACAGTGACCGTGTGAAAAGAGCTCTTAGAAGCGTGATCATTTGCACAACGACGGGTTTTGCAAAGTGAGTTACAGTCTAGCTCAGGGGTCTAGCCAGACTTTGGGATTCCGAGATCTACTCTAAAGACTGTAACTCTTTTACGATCTACCATACTACATCCATCCATATACCAAAGCCATATTGCCCCTTATAAGGAGGGTGGCTAAGTCAAAGACAATACTTTGACTTTTTGTGGGATTTAAATACAGAGGATGGGATTCCCAGCCTTTTCGCTCCGCCCCATTTAGTCGACTTTTACGACACGCAGGGGAACACGGAGGAAGTATTCTTACCCCCCTCCCACATAATCATATAATATTACGTCAACAGGAGAAAAAAATCAAATAGCATAGTACTATAAAACACGAGTGCAAATGTCTCACTTATATATATATATATATATATATATATATATATATATATATATATATATATATATATATATATATATATATATATATATATATAAAATGATTTATCAGTTCAAACTCAATTAAGAAAAAAAAAAATTCAAATTGTGGGAGGACGGCGATCGACCAAAACAAGTGGCCGCGATCGCCAGGCAGATTGCGATCGACTGTTTGGCAATCTCAGGTCTACATTACTTATATAAGTGCCATTTAGATATCATTTCTAAAAATGGCACCCGGAATACCAGCAATAAAGAACTTACAAAGACTTTGAACATATAAAGTGGTATTAGAGAAGTTAAGTCCTTTAATTATCATCTCAAATTAAGTTCAGATAAGTTTAGGGAAGGTTAGTTAGGTTACGTAGGGGAATGTGGGGGTGAGCCCTCAGTTATGAAAAATGAGAGTAAAATTTACTACCATACCTGATTTTTTGTTATATGAGGTGCTATGAAGTAAGATTTGATACTGATAATAATATCCATTACATACTGGAATGGGTGATGTATAATTTTACACAGAAAAGGAAAAAAAGTATCTCCACTTCATTATCCAATACAATTATGGGCATCATTTTAACAATTACTAAAAACGTGACAGAGATCTGAACCCATCCAAACCACTTCCATAGACATAAGCACACTCCAATATTATTTCCCGCAATCACAGTGAACACAATAAAAATCATTAATTAACGGAAAAGAAAAAATAAGACATCAAAACGAGGCAGGCAGGGGACCCTTCTGGGCATTTTTTGAGAAATACTTCTCTCGAAAAGGGCAATATTGCGTTTTCAATTAATGGTTATTGCTCCTTTGATGTTTATGTATGTGTGCGTGTGTGTGCTCGCATATATATATATATATATATATATATATATATATATATATATATATATATATATATATATATATATATATATATATATAAACCCAGGATTTCCCCGTCATTGAAAAAAAATAATAAAGAATAAAAGATATTTACAGTACAAGATGAAAACCTGCATACATAGCTAGAGAAACATACACTCTAACACACACACACACACACACACACACACACACACACACACACACACACACACACACACACACACACACACACACACACACACACAAAATCTTATAGACTATCACAAAAAATGCAAACACAAAAATATACATCTTTATTAAAACAATTGTACAGCGTGAAATAAAACAATAAAACACAAATTACAATATCTAGGTTGATGAAAAGTTACAAAGTACGAAATTTTGTATCTTATTTTTCTGGCACCCTGACACTTAAGTGCCAAGACCAGGGAGGGCCAAATGGAACAAAATGTAAATAAAATGAAATAAAAACAGAAAAATACAGAAAGGAAGAATGATACCATTAACATATCTTAAGCACTGGCTGCCTTTTATATGTCAAACCCCCATTTGACTTGGGGTGGACACAGACAAGTTGGAGCTGGGGAATTAAGTCTGTATGCCCATGAATAGAAAATTAAACACAGCCAAAAGTTATAGAGAGCGAATGAGCTCCTATGAAACTGAATGCCTTAGTATTATATATATATATATATATATATATATATATATATATATATATATATATATATATATATATATATATATATATATATATATATATATATATATATATATAAGAAGTAAATATAAAAGTAACTTAATAAACAGTATATCATATCATGAAGAGTACACTAAATATTGAAAAAGAAAAAAAATTGATATTGGAGAATTACTCGCATGACAGTTAAAAAGAAAAAGAAAAACATTGTATTGGAATAGTATGTGTATTGTTCATCATGTCCCCAGTTCATACAGAACAATCTTTAACGATATGGCAATAATTAATTTTTCCCTCTGTAGTGGAAATAAAATATTTCCATTGATAATGTCAATCAATTGTAGTTCTCAAAGGCCTCAGAACGATAGAGTAAAATGAAATATTATAATCAAAATGGTAGGTACGCCGATTTTCGTTAAACTTTCGGATGGGTGTACACTGGGGAACGCAAGATGCTGCTGGCATATATGAGGACCGCCGTAGTGTTAGAGTGCTCGATTATGGAGGTGACGGACCCATGTTCGAACCTGCGGTGGAGAGTTAGGAAAGGTATCCATCCTTATTTTCCGGGATTTAATACGTCTGTGTCCATCCCCAAATGGGCACTAAATGTGAAACATAAACGTAAAAAAATGGTATATATATTGCAACACAGCTATTAAGTAACATACTAAGTATGACATTAATTTACTAACCTCTTACTAATATCTGTACACACATTATACAATAATGAAAATTTATACTGACTAAAAGTCAATTACCGATAAGCTAGGCAAGATCAAAAGCTAAACCATGCAGATTAAACATATAACTTTGCTAATCATCTTTTAGCAATATTGCTAATCAAGTTTGCTTTGTTATTGCTAATCATCTTTTACCAAAATTGCTAATCAACCTTGCTTTGTTCTTGCTAATCATTTTTTACCAATATTGCTAATCAAGCTTGCTTTGTTCTTGCTAATCATCTTTTATCAGCATGGCTAATCAAGCTTGCTTTGTTCCAGTCACTGAAGTTTGAAGCTTTACGACTTCTTTGCCAGCTGAGAATTTCTTAACTGCATCCAGAAGTATTTTGTATTTCTACATACGTAGAGATTACCATATATCCGACACGTGTAAAATGTAAAATACTAATTAAGTGTTAACTTAATGCAGGCTTAAAGTAAATCGTGATAAGATAGACTAATTGGTACTAGTGACACAGTGTACAGTATTAAGAGGTTGAAACAGCAGTATTATTTCACACTTAAGACAATACAGTAATAGCAAAACTTCACAAAGAGAAGTTATATTTAGTTTTAATGTAACAATGCAGACAGACTGGAGAAGGTTTTATGAAAGTAGTCAGATCAAGGAATGTACTTGAAGGCCCGATTTCTTAAACAGTGCAAACCTAGGATACCATATTGTTAGTTAGCTAGACACACACAAATGGATTTCATAAACGCATCTGACGTGGTTCTGTATGGCTAAGATCCCGTGCGGGATCCTAGCTATACACAGAACCGCGTCAGATGCGTTTATGAAATCCATTTGCGTGTGTCTAGCTAACTAACAATATGGTATCCAAGGTTTGCACTGTTTAAGAAATCGGGCCAAAGTCTGTGGATAATACATAAAATAAAAAAAAATAAATGCCCAAAATATGTGTGGTTTACACATGAGGCGATCCAGTTCCAGTTCAACAATGTGCAAAGGAAAGAAAAAACAGAAACTGGCAGAACCACAAAAGATGATACAAAAAACGTGGCACTGTGCCCCGAGTTACAATTGCGTGGGGCAGATATCCAAAGAGCTGCAGGAAGAAAATATCAATATGGTATTATCCAGAAGGTAAAGTCACCTTAAATTCTATAAGGAGTTCGCTCCAGATCAGCCATAGAGGGTAAGTGCGTCTGAGGGGAGGGGTTTGTTACTGAGCCTTGCGTAAAATGTTTATATCTTTAAACAAGATTTTTTTGAGGTATTTTGGTCAAATCTTATTCTGAAACAGATCTCTCTATATTAGTAGATAGTTAATAATGAAACGAAGCCCTCAGTTATTACTTAGAGAGAGGAGAGAGAGAGAGAGGAGAGAGAGAGAGAGAGAGAGAGAGAGAGAGAGAGAGAGAGAGAGAGAGAGAGAGAGAGAGAGAGAGAGAGAGAGAGAGAGAGAGAGAGAGAGAGAGAGAGAGAGAGAGAGAGAAAAGTTTTCTTTAATGATGAATCATTAATGCATAAGTATGTGTGCATGATAATTCTTACCTCTACTCAAGTCACTCAGTACTCTGTACATAACTAATATAATTTCACAACGACCTTAGATAAATGACTACTTGCAACGCAGTATAAATATAAATACATATGCTCAAGTACCCTAAAGAAAAAAATAATTAAAAATCATAAGTAAACATCGAAACTGTCTTTGAGCAATAATTATTTTCCTTGAATATAACAACATCTACAAGGGGTTCGCAGTAGAGCAGTGATTATCGAATTCGACTCAGAAGGTGATACACCTGCAATGGAACCCATCGTGGGGCGGTAGCAAGGGCATCCAGATTAAATTACCCAGCTCCAAACTATCTGCGTCCAGCCCCATAATGGGGAAGAATAGCGAATCTATAATGGAGAGAGAGTCTGTTTAATGGGCTACTCCAATGAAGTTAGTGTACGTTCGAGCATGGTCTATCTAGTGCTAAGAGACCCGTCGGCCAGACAGGAGTTGTGAATAAATTCACCCACATCCACGGAGACTTCTACGGAATTTTATGAGTGACTGTACATTTAGTATCTCTTGAAAGTCCTTCATATTTCGCTGTGATACCCAGAAGAGAAAATAAAACCTTATCTTTCCTACGTGCTGGATTTTGTGAATGGTCTTTTAGGGACACTAAAACGTTGGCTACAGGAGATACCGGAAAAAAAAGTAATCTTAGGGGGGTTTACACGGTCAAACGGTTCGTCGAACGTGGTTCGACAGACAAGTGTTTGAAGTGATGTTCGAACGTGTGAACGGAGTATTTGGTTGTCGAACAGTCAAATGCCCCGTTCACACGTTCGAACATCACTTCAAACACTTGTCTGTCGAACCGCGTTCGACGAACCGTTTGACAGTGCAAACCCCCCTAAGATTACTTTTTTCCGGTATCTCCCGTAGCCACCGTTTTAGTGTTCGAACATCACTTCAAACACTTGTCTGTCGAACCGCGTTCGACGAACCGTTTGACCGTGTAAACCTCCTTACCATTCGTTCCGTTTCCAGAGTCTGGTATAAAAAAAATATATATATATGATTTACCCCCAAAATATTATAAGATTCCTAAAATTTCCTAATTCTAAGTCTTGCTTTTACGAATATGATTAACAAAGCCTAAAAATCTAAACTGTTGTATGGGTATCTGCTCCAAAAATTCAGATAACAACACAAACACTATGGGATCAAGAACTATTTTCTCGTTTCAAAAAAGAAAAAAGAAAAAGAAAAACAAAGTATATATATATATATATATATATATATATATATATATATATATATATATATATATATATATATATATATATATATATATATATATATATATATATATATATATATATATATATATATATATATATATTATATATATATATATATATATATATAACATTTATTTAAAGACTCCTCAGGAAAAAGAATTTAAAACAGAAGAGTTTTAAGTTCTATCGATATTGTTTTGAAGTCCAAACTTGAATTCTCATGGTAACAAACTCTAAAAAATACTTTCAAATGTTATCAATTATGACCAAGTTATTTCACCGTAAGATTTGACAAAAATATCACAAAATCTAACTACAATGAGGTTAAGATACTAGTTTTTCAACCATTAACAAATAATAACACTTCTAAACATATAGTAATAGTAGTAGTAGTAGCACTACTGCTACTAGTAATAGAAGTAGCAGTAGTAGTAAAGAAGAAGAAGAAGAAGAAGAAGAAGAAGAAGAAGAAGAAGAAGAAGAAGAAGAAGAAGAAGAAGAAGAAGAAGAGAGAAGAAGGAGAAGAAGGAGAAGAAGAAGAAGAAGAAGAAGAAGAAGAAGAAGAAGAGAGAAGAAGAAGAAGAAGAATGATTGCATAGAACAAATTCCATTTCCTTTACCCTCAAAGATTCTGGACCGCACTGTTTTTGCATAATACTTTCCGTACACGAGCCAATACGGATATTGGATAGGCAAACAGCTGTATGCTACACAACATTTAAACGACTCCATAGCATGGGATGTACTTACAAGATCTTTTCCTCCAGTGAAAAGAGCAGAAAATGTCTCTGGATTGTTGTTCTTTGAAAAAGAATGGCATTGGCTATGAATATTACATAAGCGTAAAAAAATAGAGCCTTGCTCAATTACACTGTGGGTGATCAAAGTAGAGTGGGGGAGGGGAATCGAGGTAGACCTATATGCCCAAGGAGCTAAGAGGAGTGATCGAGGTATTTGAACCTCTGGTGAATGTGTGTGCTTTGATTTGGCCGCCCCTTACAAGGGGGATTGCGGCCACTGTATATATACAGTATGTAAAATAAAAGTAAGCAATGAATGTACGAGTATACTATATGAAAATATCTATACATACATTAATAAGCAAAGGTCTTAAGAACTATTTATGGGAATCACTATAATAGTGATTATTATTATTATTATTATTATTATTATTATTATTATTATTATTATTATTATTATTATTATTATTATTATTATTATATTTCCTGAGGGAGGGGGGTGAGGGGACTAGGAATTCCCTCCTCTGTGTTTTTTCAGCCACTCCCCCTATAAGGGAAAACTGCCTCATGTATATAGATAGATAGATTATTCATATTTATATTAATATTCATATTATTCGTATTCATATTCATATTCATATTATTATTATTATTATTATTATTATTATTATTATTATTATTATTATTATTATTATTATTATTATTGTTACTATTATTATTATTAAAATGATGATAGGCACATATGTTCCATTTTTCTGCTATGTTTTAAGTGTAATTATTAATCCCCATTTGAAATGGCTGGACACAGAAATATTGACGCTGGGAAATAAAACTGGATGCCCTTCATAACGTCCCGCGGTGGACTCGAACGCGGATCTATTACCTCCCGAGCCGAGTATGCTAAGTACTATGCTAACGCAGTCCTTCTACACATGTATATAAGAATGGTGGCTGAGTCAAAGCAAAAACATGACTCTTAACGGGAGGGTACAGGAAGGAGGAGCTTCCCAGTCTCCTAATTTACCCCATTTAGTCGTCCTTCACGATAGGCAGGGGAACACGGGGGAAGTATTCTTGCCCTCCCCTCTCAGGGGGATAGAACAACGACAGAGAGACCAATAAACATAACACATATCTATGGTTACCCTGAGAATAGCACTTATTTGGATTAAATATACATTACTATTTCCAGAAACCAGCGTGGTGGAAACGTAAGAGATACAGTCTCGTATTGCTTAACGTAAATATAATTTTCTAGACGAGAGACCTTTCCTAGAATGTACAAACAAGTCTATGTGATACATCACGCACAGAGGATAATAATAACTTATTTATATATGTAGGTATTGACAGGAACATTATATATATAGATCTCCTGTGAGCTTCACTTCGATTCGAGATAGTTGTTTCTCTTTTGCTTAAAAAAAAAAATTTGTCTGTTTAATAACTGAAGACATATAATTCTAAAACAAAATATATTCATGGATAAAATAAAAAGATAAGTTAAAGAACGAATAATTGATAAACTAAAAGAAAGAACGAAAGAGTACAAACTATATTCAATAATCCTATAAATGTCTCCATTTATCTTCTTATTTTTATAAAAAAAATCTTTTTCCACTTCTACGTGTGGTCGATGTTTCTGACAGCTAATTTCCGCTTAAGAAAATGTCCAAAAGAACATTGGGTAATCTATATTACGACCAGCTCAAAATTTAATCGCAATTTCACAAGTCTTTTAAAAATAAAAGTGTGAGAATATGACAGGACTGATTCGATAGTAGAAAAAAAATACAAATACTGAAATGATTTCGAAATAGGAAAATACCTCCACTCCTTCTACCCGATTTACCATTACTATTACATTGTGGGTCGTTTCAAGAAGTATTCTTAGAGTCTTTAGGGCCAAATGTATTCTTGGAGAATTTCTAAGGCCAAATGTATTCTTGGAGAGTCTTTAAGGCCAAATGTATTCTTGGAGAATTTATAAGGCCAAATGAATTCTTGGGAATTCTTTAAGGCCAATAAGCAGAGTAGCTTAAGGTGTTGTGTTACCGGCTATTTCTGTTCTTATCGTGAAGAATAATATTACTACGAACAAATTTACACATACAGCCACAAACGTATTTTGCTTATGATAATAAAAATAATAATAATAATAATAATAATAATAATAATAATAATAATAATAATAATAACAATATTAATAATATTTATAATAATAATAATAATAATAATAATAATAATAATAATAATAATAATAATAATAATAATAATAATAATAATAATAATAATAATAATAATAACAATGTATGTTAGAAATGATATATCGAGCTTTCGTGACCTCCAGGTCACATTTTCAAAGTAGTGACCTTGAAGGTGCTTCCCTCTTTGAAGTTCACTACCTTGAAAATGTGACCAAGAGGTCACATAAGCTCGGCTAACGATTTCAATACATAAATTGATATACAAAGAAAAACAGTTTGGCTTATTCTAGTGAGAGCTTTTTTTTTCCAACAATATTAACAACAATAAGAACATCAGCAACAACTCCAACAACATCAACAATAACAACAACATTAATTAGTAATAAAATACGGAGATACGTATATTTTCCGCTGTCTTCTATTTATATTTTTGCTTGGCCATTTTCCTTTTTTTCCCCCCGGTAAATATGGGATGGAAAATTAGTTAAGGAATCAAAGGAAGATAAATTTACTATACACCATCAGACGGGTTAAGGAGGGTTTACACGGTCAAACGGTTCGTCGAACGCGGTTCGACAGACAAGTGTTTGAACGTGTGAACGGGGTATTTGGTTGTCGAACACGATTGTCAAACGTGTTCGACAACCTAATATCCCGTTCACACGTTCGCACATCACTTCAAACACTTGTCTGTCGAACCGCGTTCGACGAACCGTTTGACCGTGTAAACCCTCCTTTAGGAAGTCTATCATGCAGCAGGAAAAATAGCATACAGAGGATAGAACTTTGTACCTGTTCTACTTACTATTGGATAATATGAAACAATATTCCCCCCCCCAAAAAAAAATGACAAGGGGCCGCTGTGGCTCAGTGGTACAGGACACGACTCCGAACGCGATTAACACGGGTTTGATCTCACAACTGGGAGGTGGGAAGGTCATTCTAATATGTCTCTGTTCACCCCTATTTGAATGGGGACTAATATTGACACATGCAAGGGTGCATCATGTCTCCAAAATAGAAGAAGAAGAAGAAGGAGAAGAAGAAGAAGAAGAAGAAGGAGAAGGAGAAGAAGGAGGAGGAGGAGGAGGAGGAGGAGAGGAGGAGGAGGAGAGAGAAGAAGAAGAAGAAGAAGAAGAAGAAGAAGAAGAAGAAGAAGAAGAAGAAGAAGAAGAAGAAGAAGAAGAAGAAGAAGAAGAAGAAGAAGAAGAAGAAGAAGAAGAAGAAGAAGAAGATGATGTTTTGGAGTGGAGGAGGAGAGAAAAGATGGTTAAAATTATGATTATAAGTACAAATACATGTAAGAAATATGAACAATACTTTTTTTACGTCGAGATTTTATTTTTTATTAGTGTTACACCGGGACAGGCAAAAACTGCTCGTATCAATAAAGGCCAAGGCACGAGATAACACCAAGACAAAGTACAAGAAATAGGTTAAGGACAAGGCAGAAATGAGGTTGAATGGTTATTCCAATGGTTGCAAAGTTGATAGGTGTTAACAACATAAAAATGAACGCCTTTCTCCTCTTCTTATCCGCCACCATATTGAATTCAATCGGGGCGTCCTGGGATAGGAGCCTTATGCTATAGCAACTCCCAATGGCTGCTTATGTATGGATATTTAAAAGAATCTTTTTCTATACCCAAGTTCATCAAAGTGCTAAATATATATATAATTTTCAAGTGCAAAGGGGGTACGTGTGTCTGATTTACGGAAAACATACATAAGGGTAGCCTTCAAGCATTTGAACAAGGAAATGTTCAGAAATATTTATATGAATTATGTGAGGCCTAAGCTTGAATATGCAGCACACCTCTGAAAGCCGAATTTGAAAAAGCATATAAATAGATTGGAGACATTAAAGGACACGCTACGACGCTGGTGACAGAAATACTCAATCTCAGTTATGAGGAGAGGCTTTTAGAGCTAGAATTACCATCACTAGAAGCTAGGAGGAAGAGGGGATATAGTAAAGCTTATTAATTCCCATACAGAGTGAATATGGAGCGATATATTGATAAGAATACTTGCTAATTGGAATTCCCTAGTAAAGAAACGGTATATGCTAAATGCATTCATATTTTAAGAATGGATGTGATTAGTGTTAGCAAGTAAAAAACTAAAACGACCAAGAGACGAGGAATTAGAGGACTCTTTGCCGTGTGCAGAATTAGGTAAATTCAGCAAATAAGCAAGAGAATAAATATTGATATCTATATAAAGATCAGGAGAGTGGGCAGGTCTTCATTTATAATATTATTTTATGGACTAGTTCGATAAGTCTTTTTTCAGTTCACGTTATTCCAATTCATGTTGATTTTCTGAAATAACCACCGCATTTGGCATTTAATAGAAATTTCCTTTTTCGAAGTTTAATATTTATTCATAGATGCCAATTTTTATCCTCTCGAAGTCTAGTCGTCAACGCGATGGTATGGTAATATTAAAAAAAAACCAATATAACACTTTTAAAACGAGAGCGAGAGAGAGAGAGAGAGAGAGAGAGAGAGAGAGAGAGAGAGAGAGAGAGAGAGAGAGAGAGAGAGAGAGAGAGAGAGAGAGAGAGAGAGAGAGAGAGAGAGAGAGAGAGAGAGAGAGAGAGAGAGAGAGAAATTTCAGATGAAGCCTCTATAGACCCAAATTGCTTGTCTATTCTCTTAAGCAATCAGTATGGAGCAAATTGCTCTCGGAATCAAATTAAAAGCATCCGGTTTCCATTTCCACAAAGGAGGATATCCAGTCATCCGCATGGAAAGGAATGATGCAATCTGTGGGTCAATATATTTTAATAATCATCAGTTATAATGCAAGACAACATCGTCACGTAAAATTGCTCTTACTATGCAAACCAATTAACCAAGCATAGAAAAGCCAGACACAGGAATCTGTAATTACTCTGTAAGCAATGTTGGATGACAGGAATTAAGTAATTAAAGTTAAACAATTAGGACTAATTGGAACACGAGGACCTCAACTCTTTCTTTCAATGCTATATAAACTGCTTTCATACTACTATTACTATCACAAATACTATTACTACCAATACTGTTAATTATCATCATACTACTACTACTACTACTACTACTACTACTACTACTACTACTACTATTAATAATAATAATAATAATAATAATAATAATAATAATAATAATAATAATAAAACAATTAGCAATTCATATGCACGTGGATACCTAAAAACCCTTAATACTAGATACGGTCTAATTAAAGAAACGCCATATCAAGGTGAAAATTAATTAAAAAGAATTCTACAAACAGAAATCTTTCAGAAAAAAGAAAAACTAAAATGATCTCAGGAAAATGACATAATAACAGAGCAATCAGTACTGAGCACAGCCAGCGGATGTTGTTAAAATTTTCTAGGGGTTATTTGATCTTGATTGTTTGACGGATAAAGACAGGATGCATTGCAGGTTGCAATAT
This sequence comes from Halocaridina rubra, assembly GCA_037179515.1. Lineage (NCBI taxonomy): Eukaryota > Metazoa > Arthropoda > Malacostraca > Decapoda > Atyidae > Halocaridina > Halocaridina rubra. The sequence goes on from JAXCGZ010019836.1 coordinate 14,867, forward strand.
AAAATCATAAAGTTAATGGGTCATCAGAGCAGACCTTGGCTTCTATATCGCTCTTTGATGTGCTAGTTCCCTAAATCCTTTTAGCAGCAGTGTGTATAGGAGAGTGACAGCGAGACAAGAGGATCAAATAATAATTAAGGATTAATAAATTAAAATATCTTTGTGATATTGTCATCTGCTAATAACTGAAACTTTGTTTTCCTTTCTCAGTCATTACTCTAGCTCTGGTCCAACATTTTTATAAAGAGGCTTGAGGATACTCTTCCACAATTAGCTCTACACTTCCAATAATATTGAGGTCATATCCTCAGAGAGCATTTTTATCTTATATTCAGAGCTTTTACTTCTGTTTGTGAGAGCAACTCTGGTTGAAATCCTTGCAAGTTGATAAGTACATACGTTGATCATTCCTGTATTGGCACTGCTTATTTTCATGAGAGCTGGGGAATGCCAGAGACCCCTGGCACTTAATGAGGTAATAAATGAGCTAGCTGAGTTGACAAACACTACCATACAATCCTTCATGGGGAGCTGAACAGCAGAACCCTTGAGGTAGAGAAAGAAACTAGAACCCTGGCATTTAATGAGGTACTAATTGAGCTAGCTGAATTGACAAATGCTACCATACAATAATTCATGAGGAGCTGAACAGCAGAGCCCTTGAGGTTGAGAAAGGAACTAGAACCCTGGCATTTAATGAGGTACTAACTGAGCTAGCTGAGTTGACAAACGCTACCATAAAATCCTTCATGGGGAGCTGAACAGCAGAACCCTTGAGTTAAAGAAAGGAACTAGAACCCTGGCATTTAATGAGGTACTAACTGATCTAGCGGAGTTAACAAACGCTACCATACAATCCTTCATGAGAAGCTGAACAGCAGAGCCCTTGAGGTTGAGAAAGGAACTAGAACCCTGGCATTTAATGAAGTACTAATTGAGCTAGCTGAGTTGACAAACGCTACCATACAATCCTTCATGGGGAGCTGAACAGCACAACCCCTGAGTTAGAGAAAGGAACTAGAACCCTGGCATTTAATGAGGTACTAACTGAGCTAGCTGAGTTGACAAACGCTACAATACAATCCTTCATGGGGAGCTGAACAGCAGAACCCTTGAGGTTGAGAAAGGAACTAGAACCCTGGCATTTAATGAAGTACTAACTGAGCTAGCTGGGTTGACAAACACTACCATACAATCCTTCATGGGGAGCTGAACAGCAGAACCCTTGAGGTAGAGAAAGAAACTAGAACCCTGGCATTTAATGAGGTACTAATTTAGCTAGCTGAGTTGACAAACGGTACCATACAATCCTTCATGGGGAGCTGAACAGCAGAACCCTTGAGGTTGAGAAAGGAACTAGAACCCTGGCATTTAATGAAGTACTAACTGAGCTAGCTGAGTTGACAAACGCTACCATACAATCCTTCATGGGGAGCTGAACAGCACAACCCTTGAGGTAGAGAAAGGAAGAAGAACCCTGGCATTTAATGAGGTACTAATTGAGCTAGCTGAGTTGACAAACGCTACCATACAATCCTTCATGGGGAGCTGAACAGCAGAACCCTTGAGGTAGAGAAAGGGACTAGACCCTGGAGCACTAATGGTCTTACGGGACTAAAAACTTTTGGAAGTTAAATCAGAAGCTATTTATATAATGTTTCGAGAGATTTCAAGATGCTAATTACTCTATAAATAATATGAGACACAAACAGTGCACTTACCATCAATATACTCAATTTAGGAGGTAGATTTTAATATAGTTTTTGATTCAAAATCCAATTTGACTTTTATTAACTTTAGACTTTGTGTGATGAAGTGAGATTCTAAGAACACTATACGTAATTATAATCAAATGAAGAACAAATTGGAATTCGAAATTGTAGGAAAAAAAATAGTTTCATTTTAGAATTTCGTTGGGAAAAGTTCGTCTATGCATCACCAATTTCAGCAAAGTAATTGTGTGGCGTTCTTAAAATCCAAACTTTATCTAAGAAAAACTTCTCTGCTAAATGAAAACCTTAATTTGGGTTTTTCATTCTAACTTCTTTAATTTTCAACTAAAAATCTAAATCCTATATCTTAAAAAAAAACATTAAGGGGAGTTTACACGGTCAAACGGTTCGTCGAACGCGGTTCGACAGACAAGTGTTTGAAGTAATGTTCGAACGTGTGAACGGGGTATTTGGTTGTCGAACACGTTTGTCGAACGTGTTCGACAACCAAATACCCCGTTCACAAGTTCGAACATCACTTCAAACACTTGTCTGTCAAACCGCGTTCGACGAACAGTTTGACCGTGTAAACCCCCCTTTTTAGTATATAGCAACTCAATACCTCTTTTTATATTCACTTCTGAGGAATATTAGATAGAGGAAAATGAAGGAAATACGACGCACAAAGACTAAAAAAAAAAAAAAAAAAAAAACATTTTGGAAGGAGACTTGAAAAGAACGGATACAATATAACAGATCATAAGAGCCTATGTCACTATGGACAAGAGATAGTTACCCCAACGGTGTGCAGACAAAATGCCGATGGACATAATGTCGACGGATATACTGTCAGGTTAGGTTAGGTTAGGCTAGGTTCGGAACTATCATTTTAACCTGTATTATTATGAATGAATGAAAGAGTAAGAAGAATAAATAACTAAATAAAAGTCGTATCCGTCGACATTATGTCCATCGGCATTTTGTCCTACATCCATACCAACACAAATATATTATACAAGAACAATAGGATTGTTGGGTAGATTCATTCGTAATACATACTTCAATATACAATGACCGAAATCTCTCTTGTAAGGGAGTGGCCGAGTCAAAGCACACGCATTCACTAGAAGCAAATTTTCCTCGCTTTCTTCCTTTAGCTCCTTTGGGATAAAAAGCTGCTCCAATTCGCTTTGCCATACTGCTAAGGTCATCAACAGGTTAAGTGGCCAATGATCCACCGTGTGTCTCGACAGCCGTAGCTTAATTACCCCCAAGACATCTCATGGTACCCCCATGACTTCATCTCATGGCATCCCCATACCCATCCGTCCCAGTTTACCATGCTGGCAGGCGCGAGAATTCCCTTTGGCCTGCTTCACCTATATACAGTTTTTCTCCTCACATTCCTATTACTCGCAGTCTTTCTTTCATTAGAAATATTCAAAACTTTAAAAGTGGAATGAGAGAGGTGACTCATATGCCAATCATATCACTCTTATAAACAACTTAGGAAACAGTTTCAAATGCTTACTGGAGATGATTTGACATCAAACTTTTCACTCTTCAAGTCCCAGAACACCATTTCGCGTTCTCTCCTCAATCACCCAACTTTTTCCTATCTTATATAAAAGTTCCCGATGTTGTTTTCAACTTCTAATACGCTATTCTGCATGCTCCTCTGATTCAGCCAACCGCCAATTCTTCTTCTTCCTTGATCCTTTTAAGAAATTGACAAAATCCAAAGTTGTAACTGATTGCTAAACAGGCAAAGGTCGACGAGTGTTGACCCGACAAGTTGATGACATTCACATTAATCATCATAGATTTATTTTTATTAAACACAATGAGCAACCAGAGATGCTGTAATGGATTGTAATGGAGGCACTGAGTCCGCGAGTGATGACCTGATAGTTTTATGGCACACTTATGCTAATTACCATCATTTCTTACGCAAAGATCAGATCGTTTGATGAGACACTGGGATAATGAGTCATAAGTCACAGAGCTGCCGTTTTCTTATGGCACCAATAGCCAATTAATTAGGAGCTGAGAGGAGTGGTTAAGGTATGTGTGGATCGTGGCGAATGCGCGTTTCTTGGCTCGGTCACCCCCCTTACAAGGGGGAATGAGGCATGTGTACATGTCAACCCCCCCATTTTTAATTTTTATAACCGAGATCAGTAATCCGTTCTACCATGCAACCTTATTTAGTTATTAAAAAAAATCGAAAAAAGCGATACATGTTTGTATTAATGAAGAAATTAAAAGGGAAACAGAGGGGTGGAAGCTGGTAATCTCACCCTCTTAAATGATTTTTGTGTGTGCTAAAAATACAATGGTAAAAGTGAAAATGGCAAGAATAAGAAACACCTACATATTATTCAATAATAATAATAATAATGATAATAATAATGATAATAATAATAATGCTTCCCTATCTTTCATACTTCTCCGTATATGAGCATCCGTCCAATTCCCACCGATCGCTTCTTTTAATCCACCTAAGAATTTTTTTTCTGGGTCTTCCTCTTCCTCTCTTTCCCGGGATTCTTCCAGTCATTCAGGTGATCTCGAGGCCTTCCTTCCTTTCTATATGTCCTGTGAATCTTAACTGTCTTTTGTATATGTTAGTCATTATTTCCCTTTTGCTATTTAATCTGCTTAGTACCTCCCCATTTGTTATTTTCTGCGTCCATGAGATCTTCAACATTCTTCTTCATATTCTCCTTTCCATGCTTCTAATTTCTTCCTTGATTGTTTATTGATTGTCCAAGTTTCACATCCATACAGTAATGTTGACCATGTGTAGCATTTTACAAATGTTTTCCTTAGCTCCATTGATATTTTTGAGTTTGTTATTAGTTTCTTTATCTTCTCCATGCTTTGGTTGGCTATAGCTATTCTTCTTCTTATTTCTTTTTCACTTTTACCATCCCAATTTATAGTACTTCCTTGGTATGTGAATGGTTGTACTTGCTCTATCCTTTCGTTCCCCAATCTTAAATTTACTATTGGACTTCTTTCCTTCTTTGTTATTACCATTGCCTTTGTTTTCTTTATGTTTATCTTTATTCCTTTCGAATTGTTTTCTTCATCGATCTTCTGCACCAGATTCTGCAACTTCTCCTCGGAATCAGTTATCAGAACTGTGTCATCTGCATACCCTATATTGTTTATATTTTTTACATGTTTAATTTCTCTCGTTATTATTTCTGCATATATGTTAAACAGGTCTGGTGACATTACGCATCCTTGCCTGACTCCTCGTTTGATTTCTATCCATTTTGCCGTTTCTACCCCGATTTTAACGGCCAACTTTTGTTTTTCATATAAATTCTTTACCAATCTTAGATCTTTCCCGTCTATTCCAATATTTTTCAAGATGTTAAGCAATTCTATGTCTTACTTTATCGAAAGCCTTCTCGTGGTCTATAAACAGACATAGACATCTTTTTGTACTTCTAATTGCGTTTTCTATTAATCGATTTAGCGTGAAAATAACGTTTGTGGTACTTGAGTTTGCCACAAACCCAAACTGCTCTTCAGATATTTCTGGCCTTATTTTATTCCTTATTCTTTCTGTTATGACTCTAAGGATTATTTTTGCAATATGGTTAATTATACTAATGGTTCTGTGTTGTTCACATTTGAGTGTTCCTGATATCATGGGGATTGCTATAATTAGTGTTTCTCTCATTTGGTTAGGTAGTGTTCCTGTGTTGTATATCTTGTTTGATATATCTGTTATGATTTCTACTCCTTTTTCTCCCAAAGATTCCAACATTTCTATGGCTATTCCATCCTTTCCAATTGATTTCCCACTCTTCATCTTTCTCATTTCAGCTCTTATTTCTTCTTTCATGATTTCCGGTCCTTGGGGCATCAGTGTCCAGTTCGATTTCGCCTCTATTGTCATCATATAATTCTTTTATATATTCCGCCCATCTCTCTCTGACATCTTCTGTTTCCATTAACACTTTCCCATCTTTGTTCATTATGGAGGTGTTCTGTCTTCCACGTTTTTTCAAGCACAGTCTTTGATTTATCTTGTCGTACATTTTCCCCTGATTGTTCTTTGACATCTATGTCAATGCACCTCTCATTCATCCATCATATTTCTTTCGCTTTGTTACATTCTCGGTGTATTCTTCCATTATATTCTCTGTATCTGTTTTCATCCATTAAATTATGTCGTCATTCATCCAAGGTTGCTTTTTCTTTCTCTTTAGCTCTGGTATACTCACAGTGCTCTCCTCTATTGCTTTCTGTAAACTGTCCCATTGTTGTTGTTGTGTATTTTCCCTTTCATCAGCCTGACTCTGAGCCTCATATCGATTCCCTGTTTCCAGCGCAAAGGTGTTCCTTATTTCTTGGTTTTTCTTTAGCATATCTATTTGCCTTTTCGTACTCTCTTTTCCTGTTTTTTTGCTTTTTTAACCTGATTTTAATTGTTGCTACAACCGGGTTGTGATCTCTGTTACAGTCCGATCCTGGGTAAGTTCTTACTTGCTGTTTTGCATTCCGGAATCTTTTGTTAATGGTGATATAGACTATTTGATTTTTTAATCTGCCCCCTGGGCTTCTCCATGTCCGTAATTTGCGTGGACGGTGTTTATACTATATGTTTATTATCACCTGTTGATATTGTGAGCACCATTCTATCAATCTCTCCCCTCTCTCATTTCTCTCCCCCAATCCATGCTGTCCCACAATATCCTCATGTCTTCTGTTCCCCACTTTTGCATTTAAATCTCCCATAATTATCATTACATCGTGTTCTTTACATTGCTCTCTTGCTTTGATCATATTTTCGTAGAACGCCTCTAATTCTTCATCTGTGCTATCTGCTGTTGGTGCATATACCTGTATGATATTAATGTTGAAAGGATTTCCTTTCAGTTTCATCATTATCACCCTGTCTGATATTGGCCAATATCCTATGAGTTTCCTGCACGTGCGTGCGTGCGTGCGTGCGTGCGTACATACATACATACATGCATTCATGCATACATACAAACATGCATTCATACATACATACATAGATACATACATACATATATACATCCATGCATACACATACATACATACATACATACATACATACATACATACATACATACATACACTCACATACATACATACATACATACACACGACCATACATACATACATACACACATACATACATTCATGCATACATACATACATACACTCACATACATACATACATACATACATGCATACATACACATACATACATACATACATACACACAGACACATACGTACATACATGCATACATACATACATTCATGCATACATACACACATACATACATACATACATACATACATACATTCATGCATACATACATACACTCACATATATTCATACATACTTACATACATACATACATGCATACATACACATACATGCATACATTCATGCATACATACATACATACATACACTCACATACATTCATACATACATACATGCATACATACATACATACACTCACATACATACATTCATGCATACACATACATACATACACTCACATACATTCATACATACATACATGAATACATACATACATACGTACATACATACATTCATGCATACATACATACACATACATACATACACACATACATACATGCATACATATATATATATCCATGCATACATACATACATACATATATACATACATACACACAGACATACATACATACATGCATACATACATACATATACATTCATGCATACATACATACATACATACATACATACATACACTCACATACATTCATGCATACATACGTACGTACATACATACATACATACATACATACATACATACATACATACATACATACATACATTCATGCTACATGCATACATACACTCGCATACATTCATACATACATACATACATTCATGCATACATGCATACATACACTCACATACATTCATACATACATACATACATACATACACACAGACACATACATACATACATGCATACATACATACATACGTACATACATACATACATTCATGCATACATACATACATACATACATACATACACACATACATACATTCATACATATATATATCCATGCATACATACATACATACATATATACATACATACACACAGACATACATACATACATGCATACATACATACATATACATTCATGCATACATACATACATACACTCACATACATTCATGCATACATACGTACGTACATACATACATACATACATGCATACATACATACATACATACATACATACATACATACATACATACATACATTCATGCATACATGCATACATACACTCGCATACATTCATACATACATACATACATTCATGCATACATGCATACATACACTCACATACATTCATACATACATACATACATACACACAGACACATACATACATACATACATACATGCATACATACATACATACGTACATACATACATCAGCATACATTCATGCATACATACATACATACATACATACATACATACATACATACATACACTCACATATTCATACATACATACATACATACATACATACATTCATACATTCACATACATACATACATACATACATACATACATTCAGCATACATGCATACATACATACATTCAGCATACATGCATACATACACTCACATACATTCATACATACATACATACATTCATGCGTACATACATTCATACATACATACATACATACATACACACAGACACATACTTACATACATACATGCATACATACATACATACTCACATACATACATACGTAAATACATACATACACACATACATACATTCATGCATACATATATACATACATACACTCACATATATTCATACATACATACATTCACATACATACATACATACACAGACACATACATACATACATACACACACACACACACACACACACTTGTACATTACAATCACGCTTAACACCCCTCCCCCCTAGCCTCATAGGCAGGTTACCCGATTCCAGGCAATTTCCTCGTTGAAGTCTCGGTATTTCCAAAGACAGACTACATGATTCGAGGAAACTTCCTCATGCCATTCCTTTGCTTAAAAATAATAAATGAGATAACGTGAAAAACTGTACTGTATATTTCTAATATTCTCAATGTTATACAGATTATTTCGGTTTCCTATAAGCAGGTAGAAGTATAATATTTTATAACTGAGACATCTTCTTATTCGTCTACATCTTTTCCCACTTTTATTTGGGGTCGATGTTTCTGGCCAGTGTTCTCCATATCTTCCTGTCCCATACCTCATCACCCAACAAACCTTTACGATACAACAGCTGGTCTTTTAGATTTAAACATGAATGTCCTTGACAGTTCAATGCTAAGTCTTAATTCGGTTACGAATATATTTTTATGCCTTCTTTTTCTTCTTCTTCTTCTAATAATAATAATAATAATAATAATAATAATAATAATAATAATAATAATAATAATAAAATTATTATTATTATATAAAATAAGACAAAATATACCAGCCGATAGGCTAGTAAGAAGAGGGGAGGAGGAACCAATCAGGAGAGCTAAGAACATGCCAGTGATAGGGAGAAGGAGTGTGGGGCGCCAGCAGATCAGATGGATGGACGTGGTGGGGAAGGATATGGTTGATGTTGGATTGGAGAAGGGAGATGCAAGGGATAGGAACGAGTGGAGGAAGTTGACTCGAGCGGCCGACCCTGCTATTCAGTGGGATTAATAAAGTCGAAGGAAGAAGAAGAAGAGGCATTTCTGGAGGGAAAAAAAATCTTATTCCAACATGATAATACCTGAGAATTTCCAGCAAATATCACCGGCATAAAGACAGATGGCATGTTTATTACATTTTTCGTCTCACTGATTTATCTTTTTGTCTACTGGATCGTTGGTGATACCACTGTTACGCTTTGGAAATAGCATTGTGAAATTAGCCTTGCCAAAATTGCAATAGACACACACCAACTTCCAGCTGAAGAAGAAGACCGGAAGACGCCGAGGGCCTTGCTCCAACGTTGTCAGGATTCGCAGCGAGATATACTGCAAACGACTGGCTCACTGGAACACAATTTTTCCAGCCTCAAAGCGCCTGCGATCATAGCCTCGGACTCGAGTTCTTCGAGCCTCAAGAAAATTATGACATATTTACTGGAACGTAGATCTGCAAGTGTCAACGCAACTCTAACTGAGTAACTGGACACAACGTCTTCTCGTCTCAACATTACTCCGACAACTGACACAAATAACATTATATAAGGGACCATGGAGATGGAAGTTCGGGGTAGAAGGAGGAGAGGAAGATCAAGAAATAGATGGCGTGATTGTATAGGGGAAGACTTGCAATGGAAGGGAATTGATGAAAACGAAGCACAGAACCGAAATAGATGGAGACCACTCATTCACAACGGCGACACCATATAAAAATGAATTAAAGTTGAGAAGAAGAAGAAGAAGATAAGGGACCATTTGCTTTCAATAAACCTTGCTAATTCACTGGAACCAAATTCTTCAGAGGTAAACAAATTTCACATAGAGTATGTTGTCTCAAGGTAACAGCCGCCCGTTACGACACAACAGCTGGTCTTTTAGATTTAAACATGAATGTCCTTGACAGCTCAATGCTGTCTTAATTCAGTTACGGATATATTTTTATGCCATCTTCTCCTTCTTCTTCTTCTTCTTCTTCTTCTAATAATAATAATAATAATAATAATAATAATAGTAATAATAAAAATAATAATAATAATACTAATAAAGTTATTATTATTATGACTATTATTATTATTATTATTATTATTATTATTATATTATTATTATTATTATTATTATTATTATTATTATTATTATTATTCCTGACTGGTAAACCTACATGTACACAAAGTTAAAAAAGAAAAAAAGTGTTGTTACATTACTCCTTTACAAATCACATTACATAAAATCCAAAGGTTCAATTCCATCTGCCTGTCCAATATATACGTCATAAACTAGCTCGGAAAAATGACACAAATCTAGTAACCAAAGTCCTTACATCAGTCGTCACTGATATATAACAAAACACTAGAGCAAACTCATGTCTCTAACGAGGATTATATCAAGATTTAATGAGTACTGAAGTTGTAAAAGGAGATCAACAAAACGTGTTACCCGATGAATAACACTTAAGCTTCACGACTCCAGAACTCGAGTAAGAGTATTATGCTCATTGAATTAAGACGAATTAAGGACATTTGGCTTCAAAATAATTCTAGATAATATTTTGCTGACAAACTGAGCCAAAGGGTTTGCTCCCTTTCTGAACAGTTCTATGTACCTCATATTTCGTCCATTCGTCCAATCCTATTCCTAAATTCATTTTCGTCCAATCCCATTTCTAAGCTCATTTTCGTTCAAATCCAATTCCTGGCTTCATTTTCGTCCAAGTCCATTTCTAATATAATTTTCCTTCAAATCCTTTTCTTTCCTTCATTTTTACCAAATCCTGTTTCTCAGTTCATTTTCGTTCAAACCCTATACCTAATTTTCTTTTCGTCCATTCCAATTCCTAACTTCATTTTCATCCAATCCCATTCCTAACTTTCTCTTCATCCATTCCTATTCCTAAATTTCTTTTCATCCAATCCTATTCCTAACTTCACTTTCGTTCAATCCTATTCCTAACTTTCTCTTCATCCATTCCTATTCTTAGCTTTCTCTTCATCAATTCCTATTCCTAACTTCAGTTTCGTCCAATCCTGTACCACCCACTCTCCTATGTTGGCACCCTGAATGATGCCAAGAGGTTGAACTTGGTGCCATCGCGCATTCACTCCCTCATCCTATCCTATACAAATCCTATGGACTATGGGCTCTGAATATGAGAGTGCAATTGAAAAGCAATGTAATTTGAGAAATGAGTTACGACTGTGAAGTAATCATCTGTCTATATACAAAAGCCATAATCCCCCTTATAAGGGGGTGGCTGAGCCAAAGCAAGAACTTGACTTTTTGTGGGTGGAAAATACAGAAGAGGGACTCCAAGCTCCTTCACTTCACCGCATTTAGTCAACTTTTACGACACGCAGGGGAACACGGAGGAGATGCACTTACTCCCACCTTTCAATGTAATCATACTGTACCATAATCTATATGATCCTTGTAAGGGAGGTGGCCGAGTCAAAGCTATCCAGGTTTCAAGGTGGACTGCAACTGTAGACAGGACTCAGAAAATTCTGTTCTTCAGTGCAATAAATTCTTGGATTCCAGAACAACTAAATTTACAAGGTGATGAAGAAAGCTAACAGTTATTAAAAGAATATAATTCAATTATTCCGAATTCGAAGAGCCCTCAATAGACATTTAAAAAAATTAATTTACTGCAAATAGAATTATATCCCTCACTCAGTCAATCTGTTCAATATAATAATAATAATAATAATAATAATAATAATAATAATAATAATAATAATAATAATAATAATAATAATAATAATAATAATAATAATAATAATAATAATAATAATAATAATAATAATAATTATCTGTCTGTCGGAATATGAAGTTAGGTAACAGCAAATGAAAGGACATCATAAAAATTAATTTCTTAATTTTCTCTCGTTTACCATTTGCTGTTCTCGAAAATAAAAAGAAATTTAAATAAATAAACCAAGTAAATAAATAAAATATACATACTATATATATATATACATATATATATATATATATATATATATATATATATATATATATATATATATATATATATATATATATATATAATATGAAAATACAATAAAAACACGAGATATGTACATCCGTATCTGCAGTGTTTAAAATGCTCGATTCGGGATTTGTCAGGCCCACGATCGAGCCCACCGCGGGGAGATAGGAGGGGCATCCAGACTAAATTCCCCAGCCACACTCGGCGTCCTCCTCCATAACGTGAGACAAAATAGTGACACATAAAATGGGGATTATTAAGTATATGCAGATGAGAGATATAATAACGAACAAAAATAATATACATTTATATCTTAACTTATATGGAAAAGCGAGACTACTCTTTCCCAAGAATTGAGGAAAAATATAATGGAATATTTTTCCTTTCCACAGCCATGTCAAAGAGGGAAGAGGATTGGTAAATATATCGATAAAAGTGCATGGATGGATACATACATACATACATACATACATACGTACATACATACATACATACATACATACATACATACATACATACATACATAGACAGACAGATAGATAGATTGAGAGAGAGAGAGAGAGAGAGAGAGAGAGAGAGAGAGAGAGAGAGAGAGAGAGAGAGAGAGAGAGAGAGAGAGAGAGAGAGAGAGAGAGAGAGAGGAGAGAGAGAGAGAGAGAGAGAGAGAGAGAGAGAGAGAGAGAGAGAGAGAGAGAGAGAGAGAGAGAGAGAGAGAGAGAGAGAGAGAGAGAGAGAGAGGAGAGAGAGAGAGAGAGAGAGAGCTGCTGGAAAACCTACATTTTTCATGCTTTTTCTTTTTTCACTTTTCATGGTTATCTCTTAAAAATTATATTTGTACAATTTCCTCTATTCCATTTACGAAGCAAACAGAATTTTTTTACTAATATTTTTATACGCATTTTTTCAAACATTGGTACTATCGCGTTCCTTTGTAGTTTTGCAGTTACGTAAAAAATCTCTTTCATTCTCATATCACATCGTAACTGTGCATTGTATCAAAACATTTTTCGAGAGAAAAATGTAAAAAAAAAAAAAAACTCATAAAATTTTTCTTTTGATAAAAGATAATCATAGATGGGTAGAGGAGGAATGCTATATTTCTGAAAAAAAAAATTCTTCAGTTATCAAACAGAGAAGAAAATATAATTATTTGGCCAACTTCATAAGAAAGGAGAAAAACATAATGTTCTGGTCTTTCTATTAAATATCAGTGTTACGTGTTTCCAAGAAAATTCTTTTCTGAGCTAGCCTCTATATATATATATATATATATATATATATATATATATATATATATATATATATATATATATATATATATATATATATATGTTCGTTCCGGTTTAACGTCACGGCCTCCCTTTTCTACCAAGGGCTAGGACGGTTGCCTTCTTGCGAAGGACTTGTTTAGGCAGATGTAATCGTTACCCAGAGTGCATGACCTTGCTAACCTCAGACCGTGACGGGGCGCGAACCCTCGACCTGACGCCTCAAAGTTGCGGACGCTACCGCTTGAGCCATGGTGACTACTATATATATATATATATATAATATATATATATATATATATATATATATATATATATATATATATATATATATATATATATGAATCATTTTTTACCCCGACCGGGACTCGAACCTAGGACTTATGATTACTAAGTCAAGGCGCTACCACTACACCACAGAAGGTTAAAAGGAATCCAACCTTACAGCTTATATCTGCTATACTTAGGAATGAACGCATTCTAACTGAATGCCACTATGTTCATATTACAGATTCCCCAACCTCACTCGTGGCTTCATTTTAGCATTTAATTCAAAGCCCAATCTCATTCGGGCCATGAAATTATCAAATAAGCACATTACATATGTGAAAACATGAATCATTTTTTACCCCGACCGGGACTCGAACCTAGGACTTATGATTACTAAGTCAAGGCGCTACCACTACACCACAGAAGGTTAAAAGGAATCCAACCTTACAGCTTATATCTGCTATACTTAGGAATGAACGCATTCTAACTGAATGCCACTATGTTCATATTACAGATTCCCCAACCTCACTCGTGGCTTCATTTTAGCATTTAATTCAAAGCCCAATCTCATTCGGGCCATGAAATTATCAAATAAGCACATTACATATGTGAAAACATGAATCATTTTTTACCCCGACCGGGACTCGAACCTAGGACTTATGATTACTAAGTCAAGGCGCTACCACTACACCACAGAAGGTTAAAAGGAATCCAACCTTATAGCTTATATCTGCTATACTTAGGAATGAACGCAATCTAACTGAATGCCACTATGTTCATATTACAGATTCCCCAACCTCACTCCTGGCTTCATTTTAGCATTTAATTCAAATCCCAATCTCATTCGGGCCATGAAATTATCAAATAAGCACATTACATATGTGAAAACATGAATCATTTTTTACCCCGACCGGGACTCGAACCTAGGACTTATGATTACTAAGTCAAGGCGCTACCACTACACCACAGAAGGTTAAAAGGAATCCAACCTTATAGCTTATATCTGCTATACTTAGGAATGAATGCATTCTAACTGAATGCCACTATGTTCATATTACAGATTCCCCAACCTCACTCGTGGCTTCATTTTAGCATTTAATTCAAATCCCAATCTCATTCGGGCCA
>JAXCGZ010019837.1:7500-32508 GCA_037179515.1 Halocaridina rubra
GAGATTGGATTTAGGAAACAACAGAAAAATTTCTTGTGCTTGTAGAATCTTGACATATTTTTGGGGGCGGGAGTATGTGTCCTTCGTTGTCATTCTTCTTCCCTTGTCATTCCTCCTCGTTTTCTTCCTTTTTTCATTTGCATGCTGTCTCTCTCTCTCTCTCTCTCTCTCTCTCTCTCTCTCTCTCTCTCTCTCTCTCTCTCTCTCTCTCTCTCTCTCTCTCTCTCTCTCGAGTCATTCATAATATCAAAACAAAACAAAGAAAAAATTAAAATTGTATCTTCAGATATTTCGTTGTCAATTCTTTCTTTATCATTTAGTATTTTTATCTCTTGTGTCTTTCCTAAGTCCAATTTATTAAATACCGCTGTCATGATTCCTGTCATTCTACAAAACTTCGTTGTTATTCTTTTTCATCTGTTATTACATCTCCTTTTCCTTTGTCATTCCTCCTCCTCTTCCTTTGTCATGTAGTCATTTTCGCTCTGAAGTCATTTAAAAGTGAGATAGAAAAAGGAAAAAAATTTAACTTTTATCAACAGTTAATTTTATGTCCCTCGTTGTCATTCCTTACCTTGTCATTTATCATCCTCTTCCGCCTCCTCCTTTGTCTTTTAATCATTTTATCTTTGAAGTCATTCATATGATTGTGCTTGTGGGATCATGACATACTAATAGGGGATAATACGTGACCTTCCTTGTCATTCTCCTTCCTTGTCATTCTCCTTCCTTGTCATTCTCTCTTCTTCTTCAATTGTTTTTTTTTAATCACTTTAGCTCTAGAGTCATTCAAAAGAGTGACTTAAAAAGCAACACAAAAAGTTGACATTTTTTCAACGATATTTTTTTCACTTTTCGTTCTCCGTTGTCATTCCTTCCTTTGTCATTTCTCCTTCTCCTTTGTCATTTAATCATTCTCACTTAGGACTCATTCATGAGACTGGATTAAGCATAAACACAGAACATACCATGAAGCTTTGTTCACTTTAAATGGTTCTTTGTCATTACTTCCTTTGTAATTTGTCACTTTAAATGGTTCTTTGTCATTCCTTCCTTTGTCATTTGTCACTTTAAATGGTTCTTTGTCATTCCTTCCTTTGTCATTTGTCACTTTAAATGGTTCTTTGTCATTCCTTCCTTTGTCATTTGTCACTTTAAATGGTTCTTTGTCATTCCTTCCTTTGTCATTTGTCATTTTAAATGGTTCTTTGTCATTCCTTCCTTTGTCATTTGTCACTTTAAATGGTTCTTTGTCATTCCTTCCTTTGTCATTTGTCATTTTAAATGGTTCTTTGTCATTCCCTCCTTTGTCATTTGTCATTATGATGTTGATCAGTATTTTAGCATGTTCCTTTCTATTTATTTTTTCTTTCTTTGTCATGCCTTCTCTTCCTGTTACTATGTCCTTGCTCCTCTTCCTCTTCCTTTGTCATTCCTCCTTTTCCTCTTCCTTTGACATTTAGTCATGCTCGCTCTGGTGTCATTTATAAGAGTGGTGTATAAAACGACACTGATATGATACATTTAAATTGTATATAATTTCGTTGTCATTCCTTCCTTTGTCATTCCACCAATTCTTCCTTTGTCATTTACTCATTCTCTCTTTGGAGTCATTTATAATATTAGTTTAAAAAACAGTACAGAAATCAATCCTTGGAATTTTAGATAAATTTTTGAGTTTATGTCACTTTGTCATCTATAGAATTGCATCAAGAAACAACACTGCAAACTGATATTATTATTATTATTATTATTATTATTATTATTATTATTATTATTATTATTATTATTATTATTATTATTGTTATTATTATTATTACTATTATTATTATTATTATTATTATTATTATTATTATTATTATTATTGTTATTATTATTATTATTATTATTATTATTATTATTATTATTATCATTATTATTATTATTATTATTATTATTATTATTATTATTATTATTATTATTACTACTACTACTACTACTACTACTACTACTACTACTACTACTACAACTACTATGATTTTGCAATGTGAATATATTATGACACCACAATTGGGTAGTGGCTGAGTTAAAGCTAAAATATTGACTCTTTGTAGAAGGAAAATAAAAATGAGGGGATTCCTAGTCCTCTCGCTCAGCCCCATTTCGTCGACTTTTACGACATGCAGGGGAACACGGAGGTGAAATTCTCAAACCCCCCCCCCATTGGCGAGTTCTTGTATCCGTATTTTTAATATTAAATTACGTATTGTCACTAACTCATCCGTAATTGTAGACAAAATATAACTTGCATTTTCTTTCTTTTTCTCCATTTTTAGATGTAACAAATTAATGGGGGGGTTTTAAGTTATAGTAGATATACTCGTGCAAGTAGACCCGACCTGTTAGCTTACAGCATCGAATAATAAGGCAGGCCATCAATGAATATTAATTAAAAAAAAGATAAATAAATAAACGTAATATATCAGGTAAGGGTAAAAATTTCTTGAGTTGGGGTCCATGAGACCCAAAATGTAGCGATAAAGTTCATATATTGTGTCCATAATTGACCTCCTTACTATATACTTCCATAAATAAGTCTTATGTTCTTTTTTTTTTCATTTGTTCGTGTTTTTATTCAGGGAAAGTTACAGCCAACTTATTGGTCATAGTTGACTCCTGTTGACATTCTGCTGACTTTATGTTTGCTGAACCAACTTCAGACACCGAGCTGACCATTTACATATTTTAGGTTTTTGTTTGATGCAATAATGGCATAATTTTCACCTTTACCTGAGTGCGTCCACCCCCTTTCGAATGGGGATAAGCAGTGACACATTAGACGGTAAACAATTAATTTTCTCTAACAACATTGGGATGCAGTGTCTGAACATTTTTCTGGTTTTGGCAGTGTTTCTCTGACTAAATTAATGAAAATATAGCTCTCTTTACACTAGCTAAAATATGAGACGTGGGCCAAATGGATTTCCCGCACCTGTAGTTCTGTATGCTGGGATGGCTGGATGAGATGGTTGCCATGAGAAGAAACGGTGTGGGTAAACCAGCTACTGGTGTTCACGACCCCTACACTACATGAACAGAGTAATGTAAGAGATTCAGCTACGGCTCTTGGGACCCATGGCAGAAGACCTTTACCCATTTACACTGTGGGAGACTCAAGCAGTGAAGGCAAACTAGCTATTTCTGGTAGACCCCATGGCAGAAAACTTTACCCACTTGCACTTTGGGTGACCCAAGAAGTGTGGATGGGAGGAATTGTGGTGAGGGAAGACTAAGGGACCAAAGTGACCGAGTGGACAAAGTGCTCGGCTCGAGAGCTGACAGACTTGTAATCAAACCCACCGCAGGGGTACTAGGAAGGGCATCCAATCATGATTCCCCAGCCTCACTCTCTCTGAGTCCACCCCCATAATGGGCAACAATAGTGACACATAAAACGTTAGTCAAAGCTATAAAACTCTCTCAAATGTAAGAATACATGAAGTGACTTTTGCCCTTCACAAGGATTTAAAAGCCCTATAAATGACCCTAATTAAAGCACAAATATACTAGAACAGTAAACTAACCAATGCTCTATCGTCATCTACTCTACTGTCTATCGATATATATATATATATATATATATATATATATATATATATATATATATAATATATATATATATATATATATATATATATATATATATATATATATATATATATATATATATATATATATATATATATATATATATATATATATATATATATATATATATATATATATATATACATATATATATATATATATATATATATATATATATATATATATATATATATATATATATATATATATATATATATATATTTATATCAACTTTTTTTTTTTTAGCTATCTCACTTATGAGGGGAATACTGCTCTTGTATATAGATATAGCGACTGCCATAGCGTAGCGGTAGAATGCTCAACTCAGAAGGTGACAGACCAGCGTTCGAGACCACGGCAGGGCGATAGGAAGGTCATCTAACCCTAATTCCCCAGCTATTTTCGCTTCCATAAAACCAGATAAGGGCTGATACTACATAGCAATTATACACAAGAAAACACCCAAGAATGAGATGTAAGAACAAAGCTTGGGAAGGACAATAATATATATATATATATATATATATATATATATATATATATATATATATATATATATATATATATATATATATATATATATATATATATATATATATATATATATATATATATATATATATATATATATATATATATATATATATATATATATATATATATATATAGTATATATATATATGTATATATATATATATATATATATATATATATATATATATATATATATATATATATATATATATATATATATATAGAAGTATCTTAGTAGTCTCCGTGGTAAAATGGTAGCGTCTGCGACTCTGAGGCGGCAGGTCGAGGGTTCGCGCCCCGTCACGAACTGAGGTTAGTAAGGGCATACACTCAGGGTAACGATTACATCTGCCAAAACAAGTCCTTCGTAAGAAGGCAACCGTCCTAGCCCTTAGTAGAAAAGGGGGTTCGTGACGTAAAACCGAATCCATATATAGAAGTATCTTAATTTACGTAAAACATCGTAAATTTTTAGATTACCTAGTTAAAATAAAATGGATTAAAATTCACCCATTCAACTTATTTGTGTATTTCTGATGTAATAGTTTTTGGCCTCTAATTTAAGACACAATTACTTGTCACTTTTTTATTTATTTTTTTTTTACTTTCTTAGGTTGCATGTTGAGTTTGCAAGTGACCGGAAATGTATTCTTTATGTTTTGCGTCTCTCTCTCTCTCTCTCTCTCTCTCTCTCTCTCTCTATATATATATATATATATATATATATATATATATATATATATATATATATATATATATATATATATATATATATATATATATATATATATATATATATATATATATATATATATATATATATATATATATATATATATATATATATATATATATATATATATATATATATATATATATATATATATATATATATATATATATATATATATATATATATATATATATATATATATATATATATATATACATATATATATATATATATATATATATATATATATATATATATATATATATATATATATATATATATATATATATATATATATATATATATATATATATATATATATATCTATCTATCTATCTATCTATCTATCTATCTATCTATCTATCTATCTATCTATCTATCTATCTATCTATATATATATATATATATATATATATATATATATATATATATATATATATATATATATATATATATATATATATATATTACAGAGAGAGAGAGGAGAGAGAGAGAGAGAGAGAGAGAGAGAGAGAGAGAGAGAGAGAGAGAGAGAGAGAGAGAGAGAGGAGTAATTTCTAGGTAAGATATAAGAGAGATCCTCATAATAGTACAAAGAGGCCTAGGTACATAGATAGATAGATAGATAATTTAATAACTTATACGAAGTCAATGACAAAAAATAAAGTATATCTATTTTTACTTAAATGGAGTAGTGTTTAATTTTTTAAATACCCAAATATATTTTTAGTTTTTATTATAGTCATAAGTTGAAACATTTATAGAAAACAAAGATTTTTGTATTTCATAGAAAACGACAAATTTTGTATGGTACTCTATGTTAAAATTTATCAAGTCTCCTCGATGAATCTGTAGTGGCATAGTGTATTTTCTTTCTTTATTTGGAGTGTTGTAGTGGTATGATATATGTCTTCTTTATTTATATATTAATTTATTTATTAATTTATATATATATTTTCACTTTATTTATTAATAATTTTGTTGTTGTTGTAAAGTGATCCCTTAATTTTGCTTCTTTTTGTCATAACGAACTGTACGTTGTTTTGGTTTTCTGTTTTATGGCAACACTGACTCTGTATTGCCGCCTTTTCGTCTAGTGTGATACTTTTGGTCTGTTCATTTTCGATACATAAAATTGCTGGAAAATTAATGAATTTTGATACCTTAAATGATATTGTGGTAATCTTGATATCTTGTCAACATTGAACTACAAATATTAAGTTTATAAGCATCCCTTGCTATCATGACATTATCAAATACGAAAATAAAAAATGTTCATATAAGGCATTGCTCTATTTGTACATTACGTGAAGCAAGAATGCTTATTATCAAGTTGAAATAATAATAATAATAATAAAAATAATAATAATAATAATAATAATAATAATAATAATAATAATAATAATAATAATAATAAGAAGAAGAAGAAGAAGAAGAAGAAGAAGAAGAAGAAGAAGAAGAAGAAGAAGAAGAAGAAGAAGAAGAAGAAGAAGAAGAAGAAGAAGAAGAAGAAGAAGAAGAAGAAGAAGAAGAAGAAGAAGAAGAAGAAGAAGAAGAAGAATATCTCTCTGTGTCTAATAATAATATTCTCTCTTTGAGTCTATCAATCTATCTATCTATATACATTTTTGGAAAGAAATGAAATTATTTTTAGGGTGCATTTCCCGGCACCAACCCTCCCCATTTTTCCGGGCTTGGGACCAGCACTGCTTTCGCAGAGGCTGGGTTAAAAATTTTCTGCCCTTTGAATGGGACAGAATTTATTCTTGATATATATATTAGCAAATAAACCCTTTATTACTTCCCTATTCCCAATATTTCCAGAGGTTCTTCTCCAGGTTTCTACCATTCATGAGCCTGAGACTTACGAGCTAATTAAAGCTGCGCCAGAGGTCTACCAGCTCTACCTTGAAATATTGGCCATGGGGGAAGTGGAGGAAGTCATCTTGGACAGTATAATTTTTGGGTTGGTCTGACTTCCTCCTCGGGTTGATTTTCAGCCCTGTTGTTGTTGTTGTTTGTTGAGCTTTGTCCCCCGCCCCTCTTTCTCCTCCTTTAACCCTCATCCAGACAGGAAGGCAGTAAAACTGGACCCCTTTGCAGAATACAAGAGTGCAGACTCCGTATTATACAAGAGTTCCTCTCCCTTTCGTAACACACTTCAGAACGCATTCGTATTATACAAGATTTCCGCCACCTTTCGTAACTTACGCAAGAAACGACATTTCTTCGTAATAATACAAGACGTTGGTCCTCTTTCATAATATACTAGAGATCTTCAGTATTAATGCAAGAGATCGGTTCCCTTTCGTAATATACGAGAAGCCTTTCCTCTTTCGTAAATGCTCCGGGGTCTACTCTCCCTCCTGTCCTCCGCCTTCTCCTCCTCTTTCCGTTCTCCTTCACGTGCCCACTTCCTTATTCTCATGCCAGGATGCTAGCCACCATAATCCCGATCAACTCGATTTCTATCGTGGCAAGATGCACTCCTCGCCGGGAATGTTCTCAACCAGATGTACGTTAGGTCAATCGTCGCCATATTGTCATTACCGCAAGAGCCGAAGTACTCTAGTAACCTCTTGTACCAGCGGTCCAATATGGTGTAGATCGAGAGCAGCGTTGACAGTCTCTCCAAAGATGGGTTGAGGGAGTGTCCAAGAAAGACACTTCTCTACCCACGTGGTTCGACTGTCTTCCTCCGCTCTTCCGCGGTAGCAGCTCAAGACACAGAGAATAAAGAGTATCATTTCTGGCAAAACTAAATGATAGAACGCCACTTCTGTCCTATCCAATGCCTCTGGTTCCGGGAGAGTCATCTCAGGAATCTTCGAGTCCATCCAAGGTCCCAAAACCAGAAGGTTTCAGAGAGCCACGGCGTACTCGGAGGTCCTTAGAGCGACTTCCCGGATACGGTCGTGTTTCCAGCGAGTTTCCATTTGCTTGGTGCCACAATAAACTGATCACTCTATTTAAATCTGGGGATAGAAGAGATTGCGGAAACTATCGGGGCATAAGTATAATGAACACCTTGGCAAATATCTATGATATGCTTTTGATGAGACGGTTAAGTTTATGGTTTAATATAGATAAGTGTCAGGCCGGAACTCAGAAAGGTAGAGGGTGTATAGAGCAGATTTTGGCTTTAAGGTTACTGATGGATTATGCTGCTTGCAAGAAGCAAAAATTGTATATTGTTTTTGTTGATTTTAGTAAGGCGTACGACAGGGTACCAAAATATGATTTAATCGAGTGTCTCAAGTCGGTGGGATGTGGAAGGGTTATGTTGTCAGCTATCCAAAATATTTATTCATGTACAAAAAGTGTGTTAATATCTGCTATAACAACAACATCTATGGGCATACGCCAAGGAGCTCCTACGAGCTGCATTTTGTTTGTCATTTATATGGATAAAATGGTGAGAATGATTAAAGAAAAAGTGAGAATTGATGGATTTTTGGGAAATTTACATACTCTTTTAATGATGGATGACACGGTGATTGTAAGTACATCTCGTGAAAAGTGCATATCAAAACTTGAGGCTCTATTAGATTATTGTAATGCTTATGGTATGGTGATTAATGAAAAGAAGACAAAGTATTTTGTTGTTAATGGAAAAGACAGAGATAATGAATCAATAGTGATAAACAACATAAAAATAGATTATTGTAAAAAGTATCTGTGATTAGGTGCATGGTTTACTGATGATGCAAATATGCACTCAGTACTTAAACAGCATGAAATCGATGGTTCAGCAACAGTCAATAAGTTTAGTATATTCTGCATAAATAACATGAGTATGCCCTATGCATATAAGGTTAAAGTTTTTAAAGCTGCTTTGAGTTCTTCACTTTTGTATGGCTCTGAGAGTTGGTTCACAAGTAAGTTAGCTTGCATGGAAAAACTATATAACAGGGCAGTAAAGTGTTTATTGGGAGTGAGAAACAACACTCCAATATCCTTATGTTTAATAGAAAGTGGTTTGGAAACTTTAGTACATGAAGTTAATGAAAGAAGAAGGGGATTTTTAACCAAATAAATGCAACAGGTTAACAATGAAGAACCTTTCTATGTGGTATTTGACATCTGCAGACGGGAAAATACACCTGGTTATCAATTCTTAAATTCATATATTACAAATAATGTGGAAGCTTCTGTTCTAAGTGGAATAAAAACTGTAATACTGCATAAACCCCAAGGTGCCACAAAATATCTTACATATAGACAAATTTTAAATAGTCAGTTGACAGTACATAAAGTGTATAGTAGCAGAGTTTGTACCAGATTATTTGCGAGTTGCATTCACAAGGTTAAGAGTAATGTCTCATGAGTTGCGTATAGAGACTGGAAGGTGGAGCAGAACACCAAGAGAAATGAGAGTATGTGCTTGTGATCAAATGGCAATTCAGAGTGAAGAACATGTGCTAATTGAGTGTCCTTTCTCCCAACCAGTGAGACAAAAATATAATATGTTAAACTATCTGAGTGTCCAATCACTTTTGAATGAAGAGCTTCATATTACCGAGTTGTGTCAGTATATTTATGAAGTACTAAAGTTGTACAGATAAGGAAGAGATTCAACCTTGTAATGAGGAAAGCATTGATTTTTTTGCATGTATAGGTTAATTTGTAATATTTGGATGTATTCTATTCTACTAACTGTATTTCAGAATTAGGCATTAAGATAAATATGATTATTTACTTTTGTTGGTAAGTTTGTGAGAATATTTGTATTGTTCTTTAGGCTAAGATTTTTTGATGGACAAAATATTGTTTCTATTACTTATGCTATTTTGTGCAAAAAGAGAATTTTTTTTTTCAATACTTTTGTAATATTTTGTCAATAAACTATATATATATATAAGCAGTCCACCATGGGCTCGCGTGCAACCCCTTCTCTGGATCCACGAAGAGTGAGTCCAAATCCGGAGGTTGTGGAAGACGATCCCTCACCAGAGGCATCATTCGCAGAATCTTTACAAGCGCGTTGTCCTCAACGTGTTGTACTTCTTCTGCCAGTTCAGCCAGAAAATTCTCGGTCGCAACAAAAGTGTTGCAAAAGGCTTCATATCACTGAGTCCAAAAATACCCGCCAAAACTGGCGGAAGAAATAACTGCAGCAAATACAAAAGCAACGGGCACCTTCATGATCACGGAACTATACCTATATATATATATATATATATATATATATATATATATATATATATATATATATATATATATATATATATATATATATATATATATATATATATATATATATATATATATATATATATATATATATATATATATATATATGTATATATATATATATATATATATATATATATATATATATATATATATATATATATATATATATATATATATATATATAGTATATATATATATATATATATGTATATATATATATATATATGTATATATATATATATATATATATATATATATATATATATATATATATATATATATATATATATATATATGTATATATATATATATATGTATATATATATATATATATATATATATATATATATATATATATATATATATATATATATATATATATATATATATATATATATATATATGTATATATATATATATATATATATATATATATATATATATATATATATATGTATATATATGTATATATATATATATATATATATATATATATATATATATATATATATATATATATATATATATATATATATATATATATATATATATGTATATATATATATATATATATATATATATATATATATATATATATATATATATATATATATATATATATATATATATGTATATATATATATATATATATATATATATATATATATATATATATATATATATATGTATATATATATATATATATATATATATATATATATATATATATATATATATATATATATATATATATATATATAGTTTATTGACAAAATATTACAAAAGTATTACAAAAATATTAAATTTTTTCTTTTTGCACAAAATATCATAAGTAATAAAAACAATATTTTGTACATCAAAAAAATCTTAGCCTAAAGAACAATACAAATATTCTCACAAACTTACCAACAAAAGTAAATAATCATATTTATAGCCTATTCTGAAATACAGTTAGAAGAATAGACTACATCCAAATATTACAAATTAACCTATACATACAAAATCAATGCTTTCCTCATTACAAGGTTGAATCTCTTCCTTATCTGTACAACTTTAGTACTTCATAAATATTCTGACACAACTTGGTAATATGAAGCTCTTCATTCAAAAGTGATTGGATACTCAGGTAGTATAACATATTATATTTTTGTCTCACTGGTTGGGAGAAAGGACACTCAATTAGCACATGTTCTTCACTCTGAATTGCCATTTGATCACAAGCACATACTCTCATTTCTCTTGGTGTTCTGCTCCACCTTCCAATTTCTACACGCAACTCATGAGACATTACTCTTAACCTTGTAAATGCAACTCGTAAATAATCTGGTACAAACTCTTTGCTACTATACACTTTATGTACTGTCAGCTGACTATTTAAAATTTGTCTATATGTAAGATATTTTGTGGCACCTTGGGGTTTATGCAGTATTGCAGTTTTTATTCCACTTAGAGCAGAAGCTTCCACATTATTTGTAATATATGAATTTAAGAATTGATAACCAAGTGTATTTTCCCGTCTGCAGATGTCAAATACCACATAGAAAGGTTCTTCATTGTTAACCTGTTGCATTCTTTTAGTTAAAAATCCCCTTCTTCTATCATTAACTTCATGTACTAAAGTTTCCAAACCACTTTCTATTAAACATAAGGATATTGGAGTGTTGTTTCTCACTCCCAATAAACACTTTACTGCCCTGTTATAAAGTTTTTCCATGCAAGCTAACTTACTTGTGAACCAACTCTCAGAGCCATACAAAAGTGAAGAACTCAAAGCAGCTTTAAAAATTTTGACCTTATATGCATAGGGCATACTCATGTTATTTATGCAGAATATACTAAACTTATTGACTGTTGCTGTACCATCGATGTCATGCTGTTTAAGTACTGAGTGCATTTTTGCATCATCAGTAAACCATGCACCTAAGTACAGATACTTTTTACAATAATCTATTTTTATGTTGTTTATCACTATTGATTCTTTATCTCTGCCTTTTCCATTAACAACAAAATACTTTGTCTTCTTTTCATTAATCACCATACCATAAGCATTACAATAATTTAATAGAGCCTCAAGTTTTGATATACACTTTTCACGAGATGTACTTACAATCACCGTGTCATCCATCATTAATAGAGTATGTAAATTTCCCAAAAAAACATCAATTCTCACTCTTTCTTTAATCATTCTCACCAATTTATCCATATAAATGACAAACAAAATGCAGCTCGTAGGAGCTCCTTGGCGTATACCTATAGATGTTGTTATTATAGCAGATTTTAACACTTTTTGTACATGAATAAATATTTTGGATAGTTGACAACATAACCCTTCCACATCCCACCGACTTGAGACACTCGATTAATTCATATTTTGGTACCCTGTCGTACGCCTTACTAAAATCCACAAAATCTATATACAATTTTTGCTTCTTGCAAGCAGCATAATCCATCAGTAACCTTAAAGCCAAAATCTGCTCTATACACCCTCTACCCTTCTGAGCTCCGGCCTAACACTTATCTATATTAAACCATGAACTTAACGTTCTCATCAAAAGCATATCATAGATATTTGCCAAGGTGTTCATTATACTTATGCCCAGATAATTTCCGCAATCTTTTCTATCCCCAGATTTAAATAGAGTGATCAATTTATTGTGGCACCAAGCAAATGGATAAAGGACATTTAAGAAAAGGAAATTAAAAATTGTGAGGAAAAAGGATAACCATGTCTGTGGTAACATCGTAAATAAACCAAGACACATTCCAATATAACTCTTATCTTTCTTTATACTTTGCACTGCCATGTCTAACTCTTGAGCAGTAAAGGGATCATCCAATATATGAATATTAGTTGGGTAGCCAGCAACCTCGTCTTCACTCTCTCTCTCTTTCTCTGTAGAATGTTTGTACGTACACAATATAGGCACACGCACACATGAAATTTTAAGGAAAGATGAAAAAGCAACATGCGCCATTTAATTTTGTATATGCTTGTAAGTATGTATGTGTAAGTATATTTTTTTTTTTAAGAGTGTGACACCGGGATAGGCAGAAACTGCCCTCATCAACAAAGGTCCGGGCACGAGAAAATACCAAGACGAAGGAAAAGAAAAAGGTTAAGGGCAAGGCAGAGATGAGGTAATGTCACACAAAGGAAAACGACAGACAAAAAAACAGTCAAAGTAAAGAGGACCCAGAGATATGGAGGACTAGGCTCTGAGATGACGATAGATCTGCTTTTTGAAGGATGAAAGGTCATAAGAATTAGGAAAGACAGAAGGAGGAAGAGAGTTCCTGAGTCTGGAGGTATATGGGAAGAAGCAGTCGCTGCACCGACCAATCCGCGAGCTACAAATCTCCACACAGTACCTGTAAGATGAGGCCGCTTGGCGAGTGTTACGCGGCCTCGGCAGTGGAGGAGGGATGCAACTCGCCAACTCATCAGAGCAGCGATGGAAGTAGTAGCGATAGAAAAGGGAAAGGGAAGATACCTTACGTCGAAGAGAGAGAGAATCCAGGTTAGAAGTAAGAGAAGGATCATTAATGAGTCTGACTGCCTTAGCTTGAACCCTATCAAGAAGATAAGTAAAGGAAGAAGCACCCCAGATGTGTGAGCAGTATTCTAAGCAGGGGAGGATAAGACCTTTGTAAATTTTAAGTAACTGCAATGAGGAAAAGTAATAACGAAAATGAAACAAAACCCCCAATTTTTTGGATGAAGATTTAGAAATTTGGATTATGTGATTCCTCCAAGACAAGTTAGAGGCTATTTGGATTCTTAATATATTGATAGAGTTAAGAGGGTAAATTTCATTAGTTTCGAAGACAATAGAGTTATCAGGAGGAGAAGAAGATAAAGAGATAGCCAGAAACTGTGTCTTGGAGGCATTGAATTTAACTAAATTTTGAGTGCCCCATTCAGATACTCTCTGCAAATCGGAGTTAAGAGCAGAAGAAAGAGTGATACGAGATTTACTACGAGTAACAGATGAAGGTTGTGAAGAAAAGGTAGAGGAAAAGTGAAGGGTAGAATCATCGGCAAAGGCATGAAGAAGAGAGGAAGATGGGGTTTGTAGAAGATCATTGATGAAGAGAAGGAAGAGAGTAGGTGAAAGAACAGAGCCCTGTGGAACACCACTGGAAACAGAGAAAGGGCTAGATGTCGCGCCATCAACAACTACAGATATAGAACGGTCAGTAAGGAAACTGGAAATCAGAGAACAGAAAGAAGGGGTAAAGCCATGGGCAGGGAGTTTGGCCAACAGAGCCTTGTGCCAGACTCTGTCAAAAGCTTTAGAGATATCAAGGGCGACGACAAAGGATTCCCCATAGTTCCTCAGTGAAGATGACCATACATGAGTAAGATAGGACAGGAGATCACCAGTGGATCTTGCCTTGCGGAAGCCGTACTGGTGATTGGAGATAAGTGAGTTAGATTCAAGGCATTTCAAGAAGTGAGCATTGAGCAAAGTTTCGAAAACTTTAGCAGTAGAGGAGGTTAGAGCAATAGGTCGGTAGTTAGAAGGAATAGAGCGGTCACCCTTCTTAGGAAGAGGTTGAACTAGAGCATGCTTCCAAGATGAAGGATAGATACTGGTTGACAGAATGAGGCAAAAAGACGGCAAAGCACGGGAGCCAGTTCATCTGCAAACTCCTTAAGGAACCTTGCAGGGATACCATTGGGACCAGATGCCTTGTTTGTCTTTAGTGAGCGAAGAACCTTATGAACTTTGTGAGAACAATGGATAAGGGAGGGCATAGGGTTAGAGAGGGGAAAAGACTGAGGAACAGGTGCGCTGGAATCGTTGATAGAAGAGTTGGCAGAAAAATGAAAGCCAAAGAGAGTGGCTTTGTTAGTGGGAGAGCAAGCTATAGAACCATCAGAACGAATGAGAGGGGGAAAGCTTGAGTTACAGAAGTTTTTGGAGAGGCTTTTGGCTAAGGACCAGAAGCATTTGTCAGTGGGAGAGGAGTTAAGGTCATCAACTTTCCTTCTTATAAAGGAAGCCTTAGACCTTCGAATCTGAGCTGTACAGTGATTCCTAGCTATAATAAAAGCAGAGCGAGTTAAATCAGAAGGAGAGGCTTGGTAAGATCGGTGAGCCTGATTCCTAGCCTGGATAGCCATGGAGCAGGCACGGTCAAACCAAGGTTTAGGGGGAGAGAAAGTTTTTGTAGAAAAGGGGATGTACGCCTCCATTCCCGCGGTCATGATCTTGGCAACTTTTACAGGTACCCGATCAGGGTTGCGGGACCGAAAGCAGTAGTCATCCCATGGAAAGTCAAAGAGAAAGTTACGCAAATTTTCATATTGGGTTCGCTCGAAGTGCCAAAGGCGGCGTTGAGTAGGAGGGATTGGTGGTGGGGGAGCGGAAATGGAAGAGACAGAGATCATGGAGTAGTCAGATTTACCAAGAGGGGAAAGCACAGAATAAGAGTAGTTTGAAGGGTAAGAATTAAAAAATAGGTCAAGAGTGTTTGCAGCATGTTCGTGACGATCAGGAACGCGAGTAGGATGTTTGATAATTTGCTCCAGATCGTGAGTAATAGAGAAAGCAAGAGCCTCACTTCCTCCCACGTCAGTGTGCGAAGAACGAAGCCACTCACTGTAGTGTACATTGAAGTCTCCAATGTAGAGAACTTCGGCATGTGGGTGAGAAGATAGCAAGGACTCATGGCACGAGGAGAGATATTCAAAGAAAGACACAAACTCGGTGGAGTTTGGAGAACAGTAGCATAAGCAAAGGATGATAGTGGTACTGTAGAGATAGACTTTTAGCCAGAGAACATCAAAGTCAGGAGATTCAAGGTCCATGACCCTCACAGTAGGAGTGTTAATGTTGCAGTAAGCACATACCCCACCTTTGGAACGAAAACGAGTATACAGATTATACGTGTGTATGTGATGGTATGTAC
This sequence comes from Halocaridina rubra, assembly GCA_037179515.1. NCBI lineage: Eukaryota > Metazoa > Arthropoda > Malacostraca > Decapoda > Atyidae > Halocaridina > Halocaridina rubra. Next base: position 23,507 of record JAXCGZ010019837.1, read on the forward strand.
GGTTGTGTACGTATGTACGCAGAAGTAAATAAAAAAGGAAATGAGAGACAAAATAAGAGCGGAAAACAAGCTGTACAATATTTGTACGTACACAATATAGGCACACGCACACATGAAGTCTTAAGGAAAGATGTGATAAGTGTTATTAAATAGAATGTGATTACCTAATTGTGATTACCTAATTGTGTTTACGGGAAAGAGCCCAAAGCTCGTATCTTCCCGTCTCCTCATTGGTTCCATTTTATACTTAGTGATACTTATCATACCTGTCCTTAAAACTATGGATTGAGATAGCATTAACTACCTCCTCGCTTAGCCAATTCCAATTATCAACTACTATTACACTGAAAAAGTATTTCCTTACATCCTGCAAAGAAGTTTTCTTACGAAGCTTCAAACTATGAACTCTAGTTCTAGAGCCTGCCATATCAAAATATCGATCCCTATCCACTCTATAATAACCATGAAGGAATTTAAAGACTGTCACCATATCCCCCCTCACTCTTCTAGCTTCGAGTGATGGTAAGTCTAATTCCCTCAGCCTCTCATCATAACTGAGATTGCGTATTTCTGGCACCAGTTTCGTGGCATGTCTTTGAACTTTTTCAAGCTTAGCTATGTGCTTTTTCAAGTGCGGGTTCCAAAAGAGGGCTGCATATTCGAGTTTTGGCCTCACATAGGTTACATAAATATTTCTGAACATTTCCTTGTCCATGTGCCTGAAGGCTACCCTTACATTTGATAAGAATGCATATGCTGCCCTTACTGTGCCATTTATATGTATTTCTGGAGACAAATCTGCCAGTATGTTTACTCCTAGATCTCTCTCATTTTCTGTCTCTTGAAGTTGTACTCCAGCCACCGAGTAGTCAAGCTTGGGCCTTCTTGCACTTGTACCCATTCTCATTACCTTACATTTTGAAGTATTGAATTTCATTAGCCACTTTTCTGACCACTCATGCAGATTATTTAGATCCTCCTGAAGTTCTCTACCATTGTTCTCGTTTTTTACTTTCTTCACAATCTTTGCATCATCTGCAAACATATTCATGAATGAATTTACAGACTCTGGTAGGTCATTTACATATACAAGGAACAAAAGTGGCCCTAAAACTGAACCCTGTGGAACTCCACTACTAACTCTTCTCCATTCAGACACTGAGTGTCTTACTCTAACCCTCTGTTCCCTTCCTTCTAAGTAAGTTTTTATCCATTCTAAAACATTTCCACCTATTCAAGCCATTGATTGCAGCTTCCTAATAAGTCTCCCACGTGGAACAGTGTCAAACGCTTTCTGGAAGTCTAGGAATATGCAATCTGCCCAGCCCTCTCTTTCCTGTAAGATTCGGCTTACCTCATCATAAAATTCTAATAAGTTTATTACTGTTGATCTACCTTCTCTGAAGCCATGTTGCCTCACTGACAAAAAGTTGAAGGATTCCAAGTGAAGAGAGATATGTTTCCTTAGTAGTTTCTCCATAACTTTGCAAACTATGCTGATCAAGGAAACTGGTCTATAGTTCAGAGCAGTATCCCTCCTTCCCTTTTTGAGGTAGATACGTATCACATTTGCTTGTTTCCAGCATCATGGAATCTCCCCTGACTGCAGTTACTTTTTAAATATGATACTTAGTGCCACTGATATTGAGTTTGCGCATTTTTTAAGCACATGAGGGGATATGTCATCAGGACCTGTAGCTTTATGAACATCTAAATCCATCAGCGTTTTGCATACCTCTGTGGCTGTAAGGTTGATGTTCTCTAATACCGGCCCTTGAGCTTCTATCACTGCAATCTGAGGGAGTGGGGTATTTTCTACTGTAAATACTGACTGAAACTCCTTGTTCAATTCTTTGCAGATCTCTTTATCCATCTCAGTGATGCTTCCATCCGCTCTCTTTAGCCTTAAAACCTATGGAAAAGCTTGGGATTTTCTTTAGCCTTCCTGGTGATGTCCCTCTCATAGTCTCTCTCTGCCTCTCTCCTTTTACTTAGGTAGTCATTTCTTGCTCTTTTGTAGGTTTGCCAGGCATTTATGTTTTTTCTCCTCCTATACCTTTTCCAGCATTTGTCTCTCCACTCCTTAGCTCTATTACACCCATTATCGAACCATTTCTCTCTGCCATGAATTACACCTACTTTGGTGACAGGTATGCAGCAATCTACTATCTTCCCATATTTCTCACAAAAGATGTCATACATTTCTTGTACAGATTTGTTGTAAAATAAGGTTCTCCAGTCAATAACTGCAAAAAGCTCATTCATTTTGATGTAATCTCCTTTCGGATAGTTCCTCCTCATGTCCTCAGTGCCTCTACTCTCAGGAAGAATATCTTCAATGATATACTCCATCAACAACACACAGTGGTCACTCTTTCCAATTGGTGGTTCAGACTCAAATTTTTCAATATCCAACACATTATCTGTGAACACTAGATCAAGTAGTGATGGCTCATCCCCACCCCTGGCCCTTGTTGGTTCCATTACATGTTGGTGTAGGAAATTCCCTTGTACGCAATCTAGGAATCTTGCCCCGAATGAGTCCTCACCACTGTGTGGGTCAAGATTTATCCAATCTATCTCTTTATGATTAAAGTCTCCCATAATCAAAATCCTACATTTTTTTCCCTTGCCATGTTAACAACTGAGTTTATGACTTCAATAGTACCTATATGACTTTCCTCATAAACTTCAAGCCTATTTTGGTTCCTTGGTGGGTTGTATACAACAGTTATTATAATGCTCTCTGACCCAGTATTTATGCGAGCAACAAGAAATTCCTTGAACTCACTTTCTATAGCCAAGTTTATTTCTTCGACTTGAATCCTTTCACTTATGAGCAGTGCTATCCCTCCACCAGTCCTCTCAGATCTTTCAACCCTTAGTATTCTGAAGCCCTTAGGAAAAACTGAGACACTGTTTATGTCCTCACTCAACTTAGTCTCTGTAATTGCTACTATATCTGCCTTACTGTTGTGAATCCTATCTTTTAATTCTACTGCCTTACCAGCTAATCCATCAGCATTTGTGTATAACAATCTTAATGAGGCCCCATCCCCTGATATTCTGTCATTATCTTCTTTATCTCCCCTTTGTCTGGAAGAACTCTGAAATAAAAATTTTTCTTCTCTTCTTCATTTCTTTCATCATTTAACCTTCTTGCCTCTTGCAACAAGTTTTTTATCTTTCCCATCTCTTCCTGTGTTCTGTATCGTCTAATGAACACTTTTTTGAATTCTTGAAGGTCTTTTAGACTTTTTTTTCTCAACAATATTTCCCTACATGTTTCCCCTCTCTCAAAGGTTACTTTTGTTGGTCTCGGCTTTCCTTCCCTCGAATATTTCCCTAGTTGGTGTATGTTTACAAAATCCTCAGGACCACAAACTACTCCAAGCTTTCTTATCAGGTCTACAACCCTAGCTTTATTTTCTTCAGGTCTCCCCTGCCAAGTTGGCTCCTGGGATTCGCTTATGCCTGAGATTACCACTGTCTTCTTATCAAATTACCACTGTCTTCTCCATATGTGATTACCTAATTGTGATTACCTAATTGTGTTTAAGGGAAAGAGCCCAAAGCTCGTATCTTCCCGTCTCCTCATCGCTTCCATTTTATACTTAGTGATACTTATCATACCTGCCCTTAAAACTATGGATTGAGATAGCATTAACTACCTCCTCACTTAGCCAATTCCAATTATCAACTACTCTTACACTGAAAAAGTATTTCCTTACATCCTGCAAAGAAGTTTTCTTACGAAGCTTCAAACTATAACCTCTAGTTCTAGAGCTAGCCATATCAAAATATCGATCCCTATCCACTCTATCATAACCATGAAGGAATTTAAAGACTGTCACCATATCCCCCCTCACTCTTCTAGCTTCGAGTGATGGTAAGTCTAATTCCCTCAGCCTCTCATCATAACTGAGATTGCGTATTTCTGGAGACAAATCTGCCAGTATGGTTACTCCTAGATCTCTCTCATTTTCTGTCTCTTGGAGTTGTACTCCAGCCACCGAGTAGTCAAGCTTGGGCCTTCTTGCACTTGTGCCCATTCTCATTACCTTACATTTTGAAGTACTGAATTTCATTAGCCACTTTTCTGACCACTCATGCAGATTATTTAGATCCTCCTGAAGTTCTCTACCATTGTTCTCGTTTTTTACTCTCTTCACAATCTTTGCATCATCTGCAAACATATTCATGAATGAATTTACAGACTCTGGTAGGTCATTTACATATACAAGGAACAAAAGTGGCCCTAAAACTGAACCCTGTGGAACTCCACTACTAACTCTTCTCCTTTCAGACAATGAGTGTCTTACTCTAACCCTCTGTTCCCTTCCTTCTAAGTAAGTTTTTATCCATTCCAAAACATTTCCACCTATTCAAGCCATTGATTGCAGCTTCCTAATAAGTCTCCCACGTGGAACAGTGTCAAACGCTTTCTGGAAGTCTAGGAATATGCAATCTGCCCAGCCCTCTCTTTCCTGTAAGATTTGGCTTACCTCATCATAAAATTCTAATAAGTTTGTTACTGTTGATCTACCTTCTCTGAAGCCATGTTGCCTCACTGACAAAATGTTGAAGGATTCCAAGTGAAGAGAGATATGTTTCCTTAGTAGTTTCTCCATAACTTTGCAAACTATGCTGGTCAAGGAAACAGGCCTATAGTTCAGAGCCGTATCCCTCCTTCCCTTTTTGAAGATAGGTATCACATTTGCTTGTTTCCAGCATCTTGGAATCTCCCCCAACTCCAGTGACTCCTTAAATATGATACTTAGTGCCACTGATATTGTGTTTGCGCATTTTTTAAGCACATGAGGGGATATGTCATCAGGACCTGTAGCTTTATGAACATCTAAATCCATCAGCGCTTTCCATACCTCTGTGGCTATAAGGTTGGTGTTCTCTAATACCGGCCCTTGAGCTTCTATCACTGCAATCTGAGAGGGTGGGGTATTTTCTACTGTAAATACTGACTGAAACTCCTTGTTCAATTCTTTGCAGATCTCTTCATCCATCTCAGTGATGCTTCCATCCGCTCTCTTTAGCCTTAAAACCTGTTCTTTTACCTTCAGTTTTCCTCTGATAAAGCTGTGGAAAAGCTTGGGATTTTCTTTAGCCTTCCTGGTGATGTCCCTCTCATAGTCTCTCTCTGCCTCTCTCCTTTTACTTAGGTAGTCATTTCTTGCTCTTTTGTAGGTTTGCCAGGCATTTATGTTTTTTCTCCTCCTATACCTTTTCCAGCATTTGTCTCTCCACTCCTTAGCTCTTTTACACCCATTATCGAACCATTTCTCTCTGCCATGAATTACACCTACTTTGGTGACAGGTATGCAGCAATCTACTATCTTCCCATATTTCTCACAAAAGATGTCATACATTTCTTGTACAGATTTGTTGTAAAATAAGGTTCTCCAGTCAATAACTGCAAAAAGCTCATTCATTTTGATGTAATCTCCTTTCGGATAGTTCCTCCTCATGTCCTCAGTGCCTCTACTCTCAGGAAGAATATCTTCAATGATATACTCCATCAGCAACACACAGTGGTCACTCTTTCCAATTGGTGGTTCAGACTCAATTTTTTCAATATCCAACACATTATCTGTGAACACTAGATCAAGTAGTGATGGCTCATCCCCACCCCTGGCCCTTGTTGGTTCCATTACATGTTGGTGTAGGAAATTCCCTTGTACGCAATCTAGGAATCTTGCGCCGAATGAGTCCTCACCACTATGTGGGTCAAGATTTATCCAATCTATCTCTTTATGATTAAAGTCTCCCATAATCAAATTCCTACATTTTTTTCCCTTGCCATGTTAACAACTGAGTTTATGACTTCAATAGTACCTATATGACTTTCCTCATAAACTTCAAGCCTATTTTGGTTCCTTGGTGGGTTGTATACAACAGTTATTATAATGCTCTCTGACCCAGTATTTTTGCGAGCAACAAGAAATTCCTTGAACTCACTTTCTATAGCCAAGTTTATTTCTTTGACTTGAATCCTTTCACTTATGAGCAGTGCTATCCCTCCACCAGTCCTCTCAGATCTTTCAACCCTTAGTATTCTGAAGCCCTTAGGAAAAACTGTGACACTGTTTATGTCCTCACTCAACTTAGTCTCTGTAATTGCTACTATATCTGCCTTACTGTTGTGAATCCTATCTTTTAATTCTACTGCCTTACCAGCTAATCCATCAGCATTTGTGTATAACAATCTTAATGAGGCCCCATCCCCTGATCTTCTGTCATTATCTTCTTTATCTCCCCTTTGTCTGGAAGAAATCTGAAATGAAAATTTTTCTTCTCTTCTTCATTTCTTTCATCATTTAACCTTCTTGCCTCTTGCAACAAGTTTTTGATCTTTCCCATCTCTTCCTGTGTTCTGTATCGTCTAATGAACACTTCTTTGAATTCTTGAAGGTCTTTTAGACTTTTTTTTCTCAACAATATTTCCCTACATGTTTCCCCTCTCTCAAAGGTTACTTTTGTTGGTCTCGGCTTTCCTTCCCTCGAATATTTACCTAGTTGGTGTATATTTACAATATCCTCAGGACCACAAACTACTCCAAGCTTTCTTATCAGGTCTACAACCCTAGCTTTATTTTCTTCAAGTCTCCCCTGCCATGTTGGCTCCTGGGATTCGCTCATGCCTGAGATTACCACTGTCTTCTCCTTATCAAGTGCCTGTCTGATGAGTGGGTTTGCCCTTTTAATCACAACGTCTTTCATTTTTTCGATTACTGTCTCTTTATAGTCAACTGTTTGTATGTTTTCAAGTGCCACCAAATTTACAGCCTCTTTTACTGCCACATTCCCCTTTAGTGCATCAGCAAAGGAAGTTTTCATGGCATCATTTTCCATATTCAGCTCCTGGAACTCTTTTCTGAACTGTTCAATGTTTTCCTTAATCTGGACATTCCAAGCAGCAATCTCGTCTCTCTCAGAAGAGAGCAGTGAACTAACATCTAATTCCTTTAGGTTGTCATTCAGCTGTTTGTTTTTATCTTCTTGTTTAGAAATTCTAGTTTCTAGTTCACTCTTTTCCCCTTCCAGCTTCTTTATTCCTTTTTCTAGTTCCTTTCTCTCCTGCCCTTGTGTTTGATTTGCTTCCTCTAAAGATCTTATTTCCTCTCTGAATGTTTCATTCTCTTTCATTTCTCTATCCATATTCCGAATTTTTTCATCAAGGCTTATAACCATTGCCTCTAAATCCTTGATTTTCTGTTTTAGTCTCCTAATAGCTACCCCTCCTCCCGATCCATGGGTGGGAGAGGTTTGGGACAGAGATGGCCTCATTTTTATGTTCTCCCTCTCACAGAATGTAGAAAGAAGAGAAAGAGAAAAAAAAATAGAGAAAAACTTTTATTTAAGCTTCACACAGAATTTTTATATCTCCATATAAGTGCTATTTAGTGACTCAATTTATCTCTTTTCTGGTAACACACATCTTAACTTTAAAATTTTACTATGGTAATTTGAGGATAAAAAGAAAAAGAAAAAATGCAACAAATCAAAAGTTAAACCTGAAGGAAAATTCGGTGTGTGTGATTACCTAATTGTGTGTGTGTGTGATTACCTAATTGTGATTACCTAATTGTGTTTAAGGGAAAGAGCCCAAAGCTCGTATCTTCCCGTCTCCTCATCGCTTCCATTTTATACTTAGTGATACTTATCATACCTGTCCTTAAAACTATGGATTGAGATAGCATTAACTACCTCCTCGCTTAGCCAATTCCAATTATCAACTACTCTTACACTGAAAAAGTATTTCCTTACATCCTGCAAAGAAGTTTTCTTACCAAGCTTCAAACTATGACCTCTAGTTCAATGAGCCAGCCATATCAAAATATCGATCCCTATCCACTCTATCATAACCATGAAGGAATTTAAAGACTGTCACCATATCCCCCCTCACTCTTCTAGCTTCGAGTGATGGTAAGTCTAATTCCCTCAGCCTCTCATCATAACTGAGATTGCGTATTTCTGGCACCAGTTTCGTGGCATGTCTTTGAACTTTTTCAAGCTTAGCTATGTGCTTTTTCAAGTGCGGATTCCAAAAGGGGGCTGCATATTCGAGTTTTGGCCTCACATAGGTTACATAAATATTTCTGAACATTTCCTTGTCCATGTGCCTGATGGCGACCCTTACATTTGATAAGAATGCATATGCTGCCCTTACTGTGCCATTTATATGTATTTCTGGAGACAAATCTGCCAGTATGTTTACTCCTAGATCTCTCTCATTTTCTGTCTCTTGAAGTTGTACTCCAGCCACCGAGTAGTCAAGCTTGGGCCTTCTTGCACTTGTACCCATTCTCATTACCTTACATTTTGAAGTATTGAATTTCATTAGCCACTTTTCTGACCACTCATGCAGATTATTTAGATCCTCCTGAAGTTCTCTACCATTGTTCTCGTTTTTTACTTTCTTCACAATCTTTGCATCATCTGCAAACATATTCATGAATGAATTTACAGACTCTGGTAGGTCATTTACATATACAAGGAACAAAAGTGGCCCTAAAACTGAACCCTGTGGAACTCCACTACTAACTCTTCTCCATTCAGACACTGAGTGTCTTACTCTAACCCTCTGTTCCCTTCCTTCTAAGTAAGTTTTTATCCATTCCAAAACATTTCCACCTATCCAAGCCATTGATTGCAGCTTCCTAATAAGTCTCCCATGTGGAACAGTGTCAAACGCTTTCTGGAAGTCTAGGAATATGCAATCTGCCCAGCCCTCTCTTTCCTGTAAGATTTGGCTTACCTCATCATAAAATTCTAATAAGTTTGTTACTGTTGATCTACCTTCTCTGAAGCCATGTTGCCTCACTGACAAAAAGTTGAGTGTGTGTGTGTGTGATTACCTAATTGTGTTTACGGGAAAGAGCACAAAGCTCGTATCTTCCCGTCTCCTCATCGCTTCCATTTTATACTTAGTGATACTTATCATACCTGTCCTTAAAACTATGGAATGAGAGAGCATTTACTACCTC
>JAXCGZ010019838.1:0-32481 GCA_037179515.1 Halocaridina rubra
TGAACCAGTACATTATGCATATAAAGGGGGGTTTACACGGTCAAGCGGTTCGTCGAACGCGGTTCGACAGACAAGTGTTTGAACTGATGTTCGAACGTGTGACCGGGGTATTTGTTTATCGAACACGTTTGTCGAACGTGTTCGACAACCGAATACCCCGTTCACACGTTCGAACATCACTTCAAATACTTTTCTGTCGAACCGTGTTCGACGAACCGTTAGACCGTGCAAACCGCCCTTAAGGTAGGAAAACCACACTTCCACTCGTTCTTTGCAAGTAAATATTATAACTATATCATGTTTAATAATGTTAGGTACATTCATTACGAAAATAATGCCTCATTAACATTCTAAATTGAGAAAAGAATACATAATATGTCAGAATATAGCTAACAGACGATTATGTACATAGCTCCCACCCCTAACATTCAACTAAGTTGATTCGTCTTTAGTACAATTATATCATAATTAACCAATGATTCATAGATATTTAGTAAATGAGAATAGGAAAAGTAATGAAGATAGCGAGACAGTAGCTTTATATGTCGGTTCATAAGATATGGCAGACTAATAAACTATTTCAGAACAAAAACAGTTGTGGCTAATCTCTCTTCAGGATCTGAGCTCAGGCAGAGAATGGATAAATATATGTTATCACGGTAGTTCTGGAACAATAAACCACAACAAATAAACACAAAAATAATCAAGATTTAAAATACAAATAAAGAAATAAAAGAAGAAACCAAAGGAAACATATGCAAACATATAGGTAATGAAAGTATAGAAGCCTGGAAGAGTTAAAGAAGTCGATTTTAAGAACATCTGGATTTCCCTAGTCGGATCATATATTCGGGCAGCTTATAAAATGATCATATAGAATCTGAATTTCAGATCAAAACATAGCACGAGGGTCTGCCCCTCTCTTTTTATCTCTTACTTTATTTAATTTTCGTGCTTTTCCCTCCAATTCCCTTATAGTCCTTAATTCCCTCCTCTTTTTTCCCCTCCTATCCCATCCCATAAAAAAAAAAAAAATTCCCTAGTCCAGGAAATTTGGTACAAATTCATGACGTTAGATGGAGAGAGCAACAAGTGTAATCAACATGCATTGAATATAAGATCAGAGACAGCATGAGGTAATAATAATAATAATAATAATAATAATAATAATGAGATAATGAGAAAGATAAAGTTAAAGATGACTATGACAATGATGATGATGATGATGATTATTATTATTATTATTATTATTATTATTATTATTATCCTTATTATTATTATTATTATTATTATTACTATTATTATTATTATTATTAAAATAAGAAACATATATATACGTATGTATGTACATAAGTAAGTACAAAAGTACGTACGTATGTATGTATGTATGTACGCACCCACGCAAGCACGCTTGCACGCACGCGCGCACGTACATGTATGTAGATATGTATGTATGTGATTACCTAATTGTGATTACCTAATTGTGTTTACGGGAAAGAGCCCAAAGCTCGTATCTTCCCGTCTCCTCATCGGTTCCATTTTATACTTAGTGATACTTATCATACCTGTCCTTAAAACTATGGATTGAGATAGCATTAACTACCTCCTCGCTTAGCCAATTCCAATTATCAACTACTCTTACACTGAAAAAGTATTTCCTTACATCCTGCAAAGAAGTTTTCTTACGAAGCTTCAAACTATCACCTCTAGTTCTAGAGCCAGCCATGTCAAAATATCGATCCCTATCCACTCTATCATAACCATGAAGGAATTTAAAGACTGTCACCATATCCCCCCTCAATCTTCTAGCTTCCAGTGATGGTATGTCTAATTCCCTCAGCCTCTCATCATAACTGAGATTGCGTATTTCTGGCGCCAGTTTCGTGGCATGTCTTTGAACTTTTTCAAGCTTAGCTATGTGCTTTTTCAAGTGTAGAGTCCAAAAGGGGGCTGCATATTCGAGTTTTGGCCTCACATAGGTTACATAAATATTTCTGAACATTTCCTTGTTCATGTGCCTGAAGGCTACCCTTACATTTGATAAGAATGCATATGCTGCCCTTACTATGCCATTTATATGTATTTCTGGAGACAAATCTGCCAGTCTGTTTACTCCTAGATCTCTCTTTGTACAAAATGGAAATAAATGTTTTTGTTTTGTTTTTTGTTTTTTTCTCTCATTTTCTGTCTCTTGAAGTTGTACTCCAGCCACCGAGTAGTCAAGCTTGGGCCTTCTTGCACTTGTACCCATTCTCATTACCTTACATTTTGAAGTATTGAATTTCATTAGTCACTTTTCTGACCACTCATGCAGATTATTTAGATCCTCCTGAAGTTCTCTACCATTATTCTCGTTTTTTACTTTCTTCACAATCTTTGCATCATCTGCAAACATATTCATGAATGAATTTACAGACTTTGGTAGGTCATTTACATATAAAAGGAACAAAAGTGGCCCTAAAACTGAACCCTGTGGAACTCCACTACTAACTCTTCTCCATTCAGACACTGAGTGTCTTACTCTAACCCTCTGTTCCTTTCCTTCTAAGTAAGATTTATCCATTCCAAGACATTTCCACATATTCTAGCCATTGCTTGCAGCTTCCTAATAAGTCTCCCATGTGGAACAGTGTCAAATGCTTTCTGGAAGTCTAGGAATATGCAATCTGCCCAGCCCTCCCTTTCCTGTAAAATTCGGCTTACCTCATCATAAAATTCTAATAAGTTTGTTACTGTTGATCTACCTTCTCTGAAGCCATGTTGCCTCACTGACAAAAAGTTGAAGGATTCCAAGTGAAGAGAGATATGTTTGCTTAGTAGTTTCTCCATAACTTTGCAAACTATGCTGGTCAAGGAAACTGGTCTATAGTTCAGAGCCGTATCCCTCCTTCCCTTTTTGAAGATAGGTATCACATTTGCTTGTTTCCAGCATCTTGGAATCTCCCCTGACTTTAGTGACTTTTGAAATATGATACCCAGTGCCACTGATATTGAGTTTGCGCATTTTTTAAGTACATGAGGGGATATGTCATCAGGACCTGTAGCTTTATGAACATCTAAATCCATCAGCGCTTTGCATACCTCTGTGGCTGTAAGGTTGATGTTCTTCAATACCGACCCTTGAGCTTATATCTCTTCAACCAGAGGGGTTGGGGTATTTTCTACTTAAATACTGACTGGAACTCCTTGTTCAATTCTTTGCAGATATCTTCATCCGTCTCAGTGATGCTTCCATCCACTCTCTTTAGCCTTAAAACCTGTTCTTTTACCTTCAGTTTTCCTCTGATAAAGCTGTGGAAAAGCTTGGGATTTTCTTTAGCCTTCCTGGTGATGTTGGACACCACAGTGGGGGGTTGGGGCTTGCCCCGGCTGACGAATACCCATTGTATAATGAAATGGAAATAAAAAATGTTTGTTCTCTCATAGTCTCTCTCTGCCTCTCTTCATTTACTTAGGTAGTCATTTCTTGCTCTTTTGTAGGTTTGCCAGGCATTTATGTTTTTTCTCCTCCTATACCTTTTCCAGCATTTGTCACTCCACTCCTTAGCTCTTTTACACCCATTATCGAACCATTTCTCTCTGGCATGAATTTCACCTACTTTGGTGACAGGTATGCAGCAATCTACTATCTTCCCATATATCTCACAAAAGATATCATACATTTCTTGTACAGATTTGTTGTAAAATAAGGTTCTCCATTCAATAACTGCAAAAAGCTCATTCATTTTGATGTAATCTCCTTTCGGATAGTTCCTCCTCATGTCCTCAGTGCCTCTACTCTCAGGCAGAATATCTTCAATGATGTACTCCATCAACAACACACAGTGGTATGTGTGCGTATGTATGTATGTATGTACTTACCGAATTGTGTTTACGGGAAAGAGCCCAAAGCACGTATCTTCCCGTCTCCTCATCGGTGCCATTTTATACTTAGTGATACTTATCATACCTGTCCTTAAAACTATGGATTGAGATAGCATTAACTACCTCCTCGCTTAGCCAATTCCAATTATCAACTACTCTTACACTGAAAAAAGTATTTCCTTACATACTGCAAATAACTTCTCTTACGAAGCTTCAAGCTATGACCTCTAGTTCTAGAGCCAGCCATATCAAAATATCGATCCCTATCCACTCATAAAAAAAAAGCATACATTCTAAGTCTAAAAGTATACATACAAGCACTTACATTACAATAAACGAAACTATTATGCAAAACAACATTTACATAATGTACGTAGAAATGGACTGTCTTGATACATATTCAAGACAGTAAACATGAGTACAACAAAGCTTGTAAGAAAGTATCACAAAACTCCCCTCGTCTGTTGGTGGAAACTATTACATATGAAGGTTCTTTGTTCCCATAGGCAAGGGAAAAAGTGATATCTTGAGATGACATATTTGTGGTTAAACCTTTGCAGTCTAAGATTTCCCTCTCTCTCTTTTACAGCTAGTCCAAAGAATGAACTACATATAATACATACAAATATATGCATAAATTTGTCATAATTAAATAGGTATACAAACAATGTCCATAAATATACTTAAGCTACAATAAAAGACACTATTATGCAAAACAACACTTACACAAGTATAAATAAACTGACTTGAAATATATTCAAGACATCAGCTATTCAATTACAAGTTGAACAGACCTGACCCTACATATCTTAAATTCCATTTTTGTGTAACCATACCAGTATAATTTTTAAGTATGATTCTTATATATTACATGTAAATTATTAAATGAATTTCTTATTCTTTTGGATATTTATCCTTCAAAATCTGTAAGCAATACTGTAAGTTACAATGATGGTAGTTTTCACATTATAGATATATACTAATAATGTTGCAGTAAAACCCCTCAAATTTTTATGTAATACTTGCCTTAAAGATCAATTAATTTAAAAAAATACTATAAATGCAAACAGAAAATTGAAATATAAATAATATTCTATATAAAAATTATTATCTTAAACACACTGTATGATATTTTTTTCACTTAGGTTTTTTTTTCATTAATGTTTCATATTTAGCAGGATAGGATCTTTGTGAATGGAGGTCATGTCTTTTTTGTGAAAACAACAAATCCTTAAAAATTCCAACAGGTAATTGCTTTGTTTATTGAGAAAAAAAATTACCTATACTAACTATTTGTATTCATCTAAGTCCCGCTGACCCATTAAATCTAAGTTTGAAGTAACAAAAAATAAATTTGTTAAAATTTTAAATGAAAGAAAATCACACTGTATGAATAAGAATGTTTTTTATATTACTATAATTGAATTTTTTATTTTATTTGTTTGCTACAAAGTCAATTTTTTTAATTAAATTATTTTTGAGACTGTTATTGCATAAAAAGTTGATGTTTTTAACTAAAACAATATTAGCATGTATATAAATATATTTAACATGAATACTAGCTAATTCACTTTACAGCTAGAAATATTATTTGGAAGGATAAATATCCTAAAAATACCAAAAAAACATATATTATGAAGTTCTTTTCATGTTTGTATTGGCATGGTTACACCAAAATGGATTTTCAGATATGTAGTCTGATCTTGTCAACTTGTAATAGAATATCTGTATAAAAAGTTATAAGTACAGAGTAGACCACGTTGTATTAAGATGTTATTCCAAGATTGGTATAATTGTGATTAATTTTGGATATTTTTCAAATAATATTTTCCTACTTATATATTTCCTGAAGAAACATATTTTCATACAAATATTTACCTGCATATAAAATGTCAAATTACAGGGTTTTAATTTTTTATTAAATTATATTTAATTAAAAACTAGAATAATTGTGCAAACCATATAGCATATTATATACAAATAATATTAACTAGCTTTTTCTTCATACTGCATGAATTCCTATTCAAGAAAAGATGTTTGCTTATAGCTATTCCAGGGTAGAAAAAGGTGCTCATGATAAGACCCCAAAGTATATTTTAACTCATCACAAGTCCCATCTGTGAAATAGAGTAAAACCATCAAAACATTCAGAATGAAAAGATATTCTTTTAATGCATCCTTTAAATTTTTGGACTAAGCCAATAATTTCTAATAGATTTTGATGTGTTTTGAATTATAATGACAATTGTTATTAACAAAAAACACTAGTTTTTGTGTTACAGCTAGTCCAAAGAATGAACTACGTATAATACATACGAATATATGCATAAATTTGTCATAATTAAATAGGTATACAATGTCCATAAATATACTTGAGCTACAATAAATGAAATAATTATGCAAAACAACATTTACACATGTAAGTAGAAATAAACTCTTGAAATATATTCAAGACAACAGATATTCACTTATAAGTTGACCAGACCTGACCCTACATATCTTAAATTCCATTTTTGCGTAACCATACCAGTATAATCATAAAAACTGATTCTCACACATTATTTTTTTTTTTTGGATATTTATCCTTCAAAATATATTGTAAATATACCTTATGTACAATGAATGAAAATTTTTCACATTTTATAAATATTATATTAATGTTGCAGTAGAAAACATCAACTATTTATGCAATAATTGCCTCAACAATCAATTAATTTAAAGAATAACCATGAATGCAAAGAGAAAATTTAAAAATAAATAACATTGCATATTAAAATTATTTTCTCAAACATGATATTTTGTCATTTAAAATATTTTTCTTTTAACACTTCACATTTAGATTGAAAGGGTCTTTGGGGACCCGAAGGTGAATGCAGCCTATTCGTGGTCAGGTCTTTTCTGTGAACAGAAGAACCCTTCAACATGCCAACCAACAGATAATTAAAGTATGCTTTTCTGAATGCTTTAAAATTTTACTCCATTTCACAGATGGGACATGATATCAGCTACAGGGCTATTCTAACTTATATATATTGTGCAATATTATTGCACAATATATATACAATTTTATTATGTAATATTTTTCTTGCCCTACATGGCTCAATATTGTTGTGCAATATCGTTAGTCAAGCAAAGGATTTCAGAGAGACAGTATGAAGGACATTAATTTTGCTCTACCACGTACACTCCAAAGAAAATATCCCTACACCTGCGGGCCACAAGTGGAAGGTCCGCTCACCCTCAAGGGTGAACATCCAACAACAACAACAACAATTTCTGTGAACAGAAGAACCCTTCAACATGCCAACCAACAGATAATTAAAGTATGCTTTTCTGAATGCTTTAAAATTTTACTCCATTTCACAGATGGGACATGATATCAGCTACAGGGCTATTCTAACTTATATATATTGTGCAATATTATTGCACAATATATATACAATTTTATTATGTAATATTTTTCTTGCCCTACATGGCTCAATATTGTTGTGCAATATCGTTAGTCAAGCAAAGGATTTCAGAGAGACAGTATGAAGGACATTAATTTTGCTCTACCACGTACACTCCAAAGAAAATCTCCCTACACCTGCGGGCCACAAGTGGAAGGTCCGCTCACCCTCAAGGGTGAACATCCAACAACAACAACAACAATTTTGCTCTAATTAGAATTGCAATGGCCTGCTGCACAAAAGAAAAGAAAAAAGTTGCAGATTGTGTGGAGTGGTACAAGAAAAGACATGAGCACAGTCCCTTCCTCATCCTTCTCTATGTCTACTGTGAAAGGCATTTCTTGATCCACTAAAAACTGCATTTCATCAAAATACCATAACACTGATAGATAAATGTCATCTGAACCAGCTACAGATTTCTATGAACTTTTAATTTTTGCTAATTCCTTTCTAAATTTGTTCTGAGCAAATTTATTTTCTTCCTTACATCATCTTATAGCTTCTGGGTATTTTTCTTTAAATTTTTTCAAAATGACATCATAAGCACTTGCCACAGTACATGTAAATCCCTATACAGTTGCATTATTTCAAGTAGGAATGATCGGTCATCTTTCTTGCCAGCCATGTCGACGGTATGAAGGCATGAGAAAACTGACAGGATATTGTGCAATGTTACCCTCACACTACTCAATATATTTGTATTGTGCAATAAAATATCAAACTCCTTTTGATGACTGCAATATATGGCACAATACTTCAATATTATCCCTACACTTTTAATAATATAGTGCAATTCAAAATATTGTGCAATAATATTGATCGTGTAGGGGCCGCTTTAGGGGCTTACCAAAGCCAGTCGATGAACCACCAGTGTGCGTGGCAACCCAGTCCTCACAAGGCAGGTCCTAGTACACATCTTTATACCTACTCCTGAGGATATTGAGCTAGGCATTTAAGGGACCTTCACATTATGGGAATACAATGCCAAACGTCTGATGTGCTTTAGGTGCCAAACATTTGGTCACCACAGAAACTCCTGCATCTACCCTGCTCAGTGTGCTACATGCAGCAAGGGACATGTTTATACTGGCATGGTTACACAAAAATGGATTTTTAGATATGTAGTCTGATCTTGACACTTGTAATAGAATATCTGTATTAAAAAGTTATAATTACAGAGCAGACCACGTTGTATTAAGATGTTATTCCAAGACTGGTATAATTGTGATTAATTTTGGATATTTTTCAATCAAAATTTTCCTACTTATGTTTCTTAAGGAAATATATATTTTCATACAAATATTTACCTGCATATAAAATGTCAAATTACAGGGTTTTAATTTTTTATTAAAGTATATTTAATTAAAAACTAGAATAATTGTGCAAACCATATAGTATATTATATACAATATATATATTACCTAGCTTTTTCTTCATACTGCATGAATTCCTATTCAAGAAAAGATGTTTGCTTATAGCTATTCCAGGGTAGAAAAAGGTGCTCATGATAAGACCCCAAAGTATATTTTAACTCATCACAAGTCCCATCTGTGAAATAGAGTAAAACCATCAAAACATTCAGAATGAAAAGATATTCTTTTAATGCATCCTTTAAATTTTTGGACTAAGCCAATAATTTCTAATAGATTTTGATGTGTTTTGAATTATAATGACAATTGTTATTAACAAAAAGCACTAGTTTTTGTGTTACAGCTAGTCCAAAGAATGAACTACGTATTATACATACGAATATATGCATAAATGTCATAATTAAATAGGTATACAATGTCCGTAAATATACTTGAGCTACATTAATTGAAATAATTATGCAAAACAACACTTACACATGTAAGTAGAAATAAACTCTTGAAATATATTCAAGACAACAGATATTCACTTATAAGTTGACCAGATCTGAGCCTACATATATTAAATTCCATTTTTGTGTAACCATACCAGTATAATCTTAAAAACTGTTCCTCACAGTTTTTTTTATTTTTTTGGATATTTATCCTTCAAAATAATTATATAGTTTATTTACAATGAATGAAAATTTTTCACATTTTATAAATATTATATTAATGTTGCAGTAGAAAACATCAACTATTTATGCAATAATTGCCTCAACAATCAATTAATTTAAAGAATAACCATGAATTCAAAGAGAAAATTCAAAAATAAATAACATTGCATATTAAAATTATTTTCTCAAACATGATATTTTGTCATTTAAAATATTTTTCTTCCTTTAAAACTTCACATTTAGCTTGAAAGGGTCTTTGGGGACCCGAAGGTGAATGCAGCCTATTCGTGGTCAGGTCTTTTCTGTGAACAGAAGAACCCTTCAACATGCCAACCAACAGATAATTAAAGTATGCTTTTCTGAATGCTTTAAAATTTTACTCCATTTCACAGATGGGACATGATATCAGCTACAGGGCTATTCTAACTTATATATATTGTGCAATATTATTGCACAATATATATACAATTTTATTATGTAATATTTTTCTTGCCCTACATGGCTCAATATTGTTGTGCAATATCGTTAGTCAAGCAAAGGATTTCAGAGAGACAGTATGAAGGACATTAATTTTGCTCTACCACGTACACTCCAAAGAAAATCTCCCTACACCTGCGGGCCACAAGTGGAAGGTCCGCTCACCCTCAAGGGTGAACATCCAACAACAACAACAACAATTTTGCTCTAATTAGAATTGCAATGGCCTGCTGCACAAAAGAAAAGAAAAAAGTTGCAGATTGTGTGGAGTGGTACAAGAAAAGACATGAGCACAGTCCCTTCCTCATCCTTCTCTATGTCTACTGTGAAAGGCATTTCTTGATCCACTAAAAACTGCATTTCATCAAAATACCATAAAACTGATAGATAAATGTCATCTGAACCAGCTACAGATTTCTATGAACTTTTAATTTTTGCTAATTCCTTTCTAAATTTGTTCTGAGCAAATTTATTTTCTTCCTTACATCATCTTGTAGCTTCTGGGTATTTTTCTTTAAACTTTTTCAAAATGACATCATAAGCACATGTAAATCCCTATACAGTTGCATTATTTCAAGTAGGAATGATCGGTCATCTTTCTTGCCAGCCATGTCGACGGTATGAAGGCATGAGAAAACTGACAGGATATTGTGCAATGTTACCCTCACACTACTCAATATATTTGTATTGTGCAATAAAATATCAAACTCCTTTTGATGACTGCAATATATGGCACAATACTTCAATATTATCCCTACACTTTTAATAATATAGTGCAATTCAAAATATTGTGCAATAATATTGATCGTGTAGGGGCCGCTTTAGGGGTTTACCAAAGCCAGTCGATGAACCACCAGTGTGCATGGCAACCCAGTCCTCACAAGGCAGGTCCTAGTACACATCTTTATACCTACTCCTGAGGATATTGAGCTAGGCATTTAAGGGACCTTCACATTATGGGAATACAATGCCAAACGTCTGATGTGCTTTAGGTGCCAAACATTTGGTCACCACAGAAACTCCTGCATCTACCCTGCTCAGTGTGCTACATGCAGCAAGGGACATGTTTATACTGGCATGGTTACACAAAAATGGATTTTTAGATATGTAGTCTGATCTTGACACTTGTAATAGAATATCTGCATTAAAAAGTTATAATTACAGAGCAGACCACGTTGTATTAAGATGTTATTCCAAGACTGGTATAATTGTGATTAATTTTGGATATTTTTCAATCAAAATTTTCCTACTTATGTTTCTTAAGGAAATATATATTTTCATACAAATATTTACCTGCATATAAAATGTCAAATTACAGGGTTTTAATTTTTTATTAAAGTATATTTAATTAAAAACTAGAATAATTGTGCAAACCATATAGTATATTATATACAATATATATATTACCTAGCTTTTTCTTCATACTGCATGAATTCCTATTCAAGAAAAGATGTTTGCTTATAGCTATTCCAGGGTAGAAAAAGGTGCTCATGATAAGACCCCAAAGTATATTTTAACTCATCACAAGTCCCATCTGTGAAATAGAGTAAAACCATCAAAACATTCAGAATGAAAAGATATTCTTTTAATGCACCCTTTAAATTTTTGGACTAAGCCAATAATTTCTAATAGATTTTGATGTGTTTTGAATTATAATAACAATTGTTCTTAACAAAAAGCACTAGTTTTTGTGTTACAGCTAGTCCAAAGAATGAACTACGTATAATACATACGAATATATGCATAAATTTGTCATAATTGAATAGGTATACAATGTCCGTAAATATACTTGAGCTACAATAAATGAAATAATTATGCAAAACAACACTTACACATGTAAGTAGAAATAAACTCTTGAAATATATTCAAGACAACAGATATTCACTTATAAGTTGACCAGACCTGAGCCTACATATCTTAAATTCCATTTTTGTGTAACCATACCAGTATAATCTTAAGAACTGATCCTCACAGTTTTTTTTATTTTTGAATATTTATCCTTCAAGATATTATATTTAGTTACAATGAATGAAAATTTTTCACATTTTATAAATATTATATTAATGTTGCAGTAGAAAACATCAATTATTTATGCAATAAATGCCTCAACAATCAATTAATTTAAAGAATAACCATGAATGCAAAGAGAAAATTTAAAAATAAATAACATTGCATATTAAAATTATTTTCTCAAACATGATATTTTGTCATTTAAAATATTTTTCTTCCTTTAAAACTTCACATTTAGCTTGAAAGGGTCTTTGGGGACCCGAAGGTGAATGCAGCCTATTCGTGGTCAGGTCTTTTCTGTGAACAGAAGAACCCTTCAACATGCCAACCAACAGATAATTAAAGTATGCTTTTCTGAATGCTTTAAAATTTTACTCCATTTCACAGATGGGACATGATATCAGCTACAGGGCTATTCTAACTTATATATATTGTGCAATATTATTGCACAATATATATACAATTTTATTATGTAATATTTTTCTTGCCCTACATGGCTCAATATTTTTGTGCAATATCGTTAGTCAAGCAAAGGATTTCAGAGAGACAGTATGAAGGACATTAATTTTGCTCTAATTAGAATTGCAATGGCCTGCTGCACAAAAGAAAAGAAAAAAAGTTGCAGATTGTGTGTAGGAGTGGTACAAGAAAAGACATGAGCACAGTCCCTTCCTCATCCTTCTCTATGTCTACTGTGAAAGGCATTTCTTGATCCAGTAAAAACTGCATTTCATTAAAATACCATAACACTGATAGATAAATGTCATCTGAACCAGCTACCGATTTCTATGAACTTTTAATTTTTGCTAATTTCTTTCTAAATTTGTTCTGAGCAAATTTATTTTCTTCCTTACATCATCTTGTAGATTCTGGGTATTTTTCTTTAAACTTTTTCAAAATGACATCATAAGCACTTGCCACAGTACATGTAAATCCCTATACAGTTGCATTATTTCAAGTAGGAATGATCGGTCATCTTTCTTGCCAGCCATGTCGACGGTATGAAGGCATGAGAAAACTGATAGGATATTGTGCAATGTTACCCTCACACTACTCAATATATTTGTATTATGCAATAAAATATCAAACTCCTTTGATGACTGCAATATATGGCACAATACTTCAATATTATCCCTACACTTTTAATAATATAGTGCAATTCAAAATATTGTGCAATAATATTGATCGTGTAGGGGCCGCTTTAGGGGTTTACCAAAGCCAGTCGATGAACCACCAGTGTGCATGGCAACCCAGTCCTCACAAGGCAGGTCCTAGTACACATCTTTATACCTACTCCTGAGGAGATTGAGCTAGGCATTTAAGGGACCTTCACATTGTGGGAATACAATGCCAAACGTCTGATGTGCTTTAGGTGCCAAACATTTGGTCACCACAGAAACTCCTGCATCTACCCTGCTCAGTGTGCTACATGCAGCAAGGGACATGTTTATACTGGCATGGTTACACAAAAATGGATTTTTAGATATGTAGTCTGATCTTGACACTTGTAATAGAATATCTGTATTAAAAAGTTATAATTACAGAGCAGACCACGTTGTATTAAGATGTTATTCCAAGACTGGTATAATTGTGATTAATTTTGGATATTTTTCAATCAAAATTTTCCTACTTATGTTTCTTCAGGAAATATATATTTTCATACAAATATTTACCTGCATATAAAATGTCAAATTACAGGGTTTTAATTTTTTATTAAAGTATATTTAATTAAAAACTAGAATAATTGTGCAAACCATATAGTATATTATATACAATATATATATTACCTAGCTTTTTCTTCATACTGCATGAATTCCTATTCAAAAAAAGATGTTTGCTTATAGCTATTCCAGGGTAGAAAAAGGTGCTCATGATAAGACCCCAAAGTATATTTTAACTCATCACAAGTCCCATCTGTGAAATAGAGTAAAACCATCAAAACATTCAGAATGAAAAGATATTCTTTTAATGCATCCTTTAAATTTTTGGACTAAGCCAATAATTTCTAATAGATTTTGATGTGTTTTGAATTATAATGACAATTGTTCTTAACAAAAAGCACTGGTTTTTGTGTTACAGCTAGTCCAAAGTGAACTACGTATAATACATACGAATATATGCATAAATGTCATAATTGAATAGGTTTACAATGTCCGTAAATATACTTGAGCTACATTAAATAAAATAATTATGCAAAACAACACTTACACATGTAAGTAGAAATAAACTCTTGAAATATATTCAAGACAACAGATATTCACTTATAAGTTGACCAGACCTGAGCCTACATATCTTAAATTCCATTTTTGTGTAACCATACCAGTATAATCTTAAGAACTGATCCTCACAGTTTTTTTATTTTTGAATATTTATCCTTCAAGATATATAATTTAGTTACAATGAATGAAAATTTTTCACATTTTATAAATATTATATTAATGTTGCAGTAGAAAACATCAATTATTTATGCAATAAATGCCTCAACAATCAATTAATTTAAAGAATAACCATGAATGCAAAGAGAAAATTTAAAAATAAATAACATTGCATATTAAAATTATTTTCTCAAACATGATATTTTGTCATTTAAAATATTTTTCTTCCTTTAAAACTTCACATTTAGCTTGAAAGGGTCTTTGGGGACCCGAAGGTGAATGCAGCCTATTCGTGGTCAGGTCTTTTCTGTGAACAGAAGAACCCTTCAACATGCCAACCAACAGATAATTAAAGTATGCTTTTCTGAATGCTTTAAAATTTTACTCCATTTCACAGATGGGACATGATATCAGCTACAGGGCTATTCTAACTTATATATATTGTGCAATATTATTGCACAATATATATACAATTTTATTATGTAATATTTTTCTTGCCCTACATGGCTCAATATTTTTGTGCAATATCGTTAGTCAAGCAAAGGATTTCAGAGAGACAGTATGAAGGACATTAATTTTGCTCTAATTAGAATTGCAATGGCCTGCTGCACAAAAGAAAAGAAAAAAAGTTGCAGATTGTGTGTAGGAGTGGTACAAGAAAAGACATGAGCACAGTCCCTTCCTCATCCTTCTCTATGTCTACTGTGAAAGGCATTTCTTGATCCAGTAAAAACTGCATTTCATTAAAATACCATAACACTGATAGATAAATGTCATCTGAACCAGCTACAGATTTCTATGAACTTTTAATTTTTGCTAATTCCTTTCTAAATTTGTTCTGAGCAAATTTATTTTCTTCCTTACATCATCTTGTAGATTCTGGGTATTTTTCTTTAAACTTTTTCAAAATGACATCATAAGCACTTGCCACAGTACATGTAAATCCCTATACAGTTGCATTATTTCAAGTAGGAATGATCGGTCATCTTTCTTGCCAGCCATGTCGACGGTATGAAGGCATGAGAAAACTGACAGGATATTGTGCAATGTTACCCTCACACTACTCAATATATTTGTATTATGCAATAAAATATCAAACTCCTTTGATGACTGCAATATATGGCACAATACTTCAATATTATCCCTACACTTTTAATAATATAGTGCAATTCAAAATATTGTGCAATAATATTGATCGTGTAGGGGCCGCTTTAGGGGTTTACCAAAGCCAGTCGATGAACCACCAGTGTGCATGGCAACCCAGTCCTCACAAGGCAGGTCCTAGTACACATCTTTATACCTACTCCTGAGGAGATTGAGCTAGGCATTTAAGGGACCTTCACATTGTGGGAATACAATGCCAAACGTCTGATGTGCTTTAGGTGCCAAACATTTGGTCACCACAGAAACTCCTGCATCTACCCTGCTCAGTGTGCTACATGCAGCAAGGGACATGTTTATACTGGCATGGTTACACAAAAATGGATTTTTAGATATGTAGTCTGATCTTGACACTTGTAATAGAATATCTGTATTAAAAAGTTATAATTACAGAGCAGACCACGTTGTATTAAGATGTTATTCCAAGACTGGTATAATTGTGATTAATTTTGGATATTTTTCAATCAAAATTTTCCTACTTATGTTTCTTCAGGAAATATATATTTTCATACAAATATTTACCTGCATATAAAATGTCAAATTACAGGGTTTTAATTTTTTATTAAAGTATATTTAATTAAAAACTAGAATAATTGTGCAAACCATATAGTATATTATATACAATATATATATTACCTAGCTTTTTCTTCATACTGCATGAATTCCTATTCAAAAAAAGATGTTTGCTTATAGCTATTCCAGGGTAGAAAAAGGTGCTCATGATAAGACCCCAAAGTATATTTTAACTCATCACAAGTCCCATCTGTGAAATAGAGTAAAACCATCAAAACATTCAGAATGAAAAGATATTCTTTTAATGCATCCTTTAAATTTTTGGACTAAGCCAATAATTTCTAATAGATTTTGATGTGTTTTGAATTATAATGACAATTGTTCTTAACAAAAAGCACTGGTTTTTGTGTTACAGCTAGTCCAAAGTGAACTACGTATAATACATACGAATATATGCATAAATGTCATAATTGAATAGGTATACAATGTCCGTAAATATACTTGAGCTACATTAAATAAAATAATTATGCAAAACAACACTTACACATGTAAGTAGAAATAAACTCTTGAAATATATTCAAGACAGCAGATATTCACTTATAAGTTGACCAGACCTGAGCCTACATATCTTAAATTCCATTTTTGCGTAACCATACCAGTATAATCTTAAGAACTGATCCTCACACATAGTTTTTTTATTTTTGAGGATATTTATCCTTCAAGATATAGTAATCCTTAGTGTACAATGAATGAAAATTTTTCACATTTTATAAATATTATATTAATGTTGCAGTAGAAAACATCAACTATTTATGCAATAAATGCCTCAACAATCAATTAATTTAAAGAATAACCATGAATGCAAAGAGAAAATTTAAAAATAAATAACATTGCATATTAAAATTATTTTCTCAAACATGATATTTTGTCATTTAAAATATTTTTCTTCCTTTAAAACTTCACATTTAGCTTGAAAGGGTCTTTGGGGACCCGAAGGTGAATGCAGCCTATTCGTGGTCAGGTCTTTTCTGTGAACAGAAGAACCCTTCAACATGCCAACCAACAGATAATTAAAGTATGCTTTTCTGAATGCTTTAAAATTTTACTCCATTTCACAGATGGGACATGATATCAGCTACAGGGCTATTCTAACTTATATATATTGTGCAATATTATTGCACAATATATATACAATTTTATTATGTAATATTTTTCTTGCCCTACATGGCTCAATATTTTTGTGCAATATCGTTAGTCAAGCAAAGGATTTCAGAGAGACAGTATGAAGGACATTAATTTTGCTCTAATTAGAATTGCAATGGCCTGCTGCACAAAAGAAAAGAAAAAAAGTTGCAGATTGTGTGTAGGAGTGGTACAAGAAAAGACATGAGCACAGTCCCTTCCTCATCCTTCTCTATGTCTACTGTGAAAGGCATTTCTTGATCCAGTAAAAACTGCATTTCATTAAAATACCATAACACTGATAGATAAATGTCATCTGAACCAGCTACAGATTTCTATGAACTTTTAATTTTTGCTAATTCCTTTCTAAATTTGTTCTGAGCAAATTTATTTTCTTCCTTACATCATCTTGTAGATTCTGGGTATTTTTCTTTAAACTTTTTCAAAATGACATCATAAGCACTTGCCACAGTACATGTAAATCCCTATACAGTTGCATTATTTCAAGTAGGAATGATCGGTCATCTTTCTTGCCAGCCATGTCGACGGTATGAAGGCATGAGAAAACTGACAGGATATTGTGCAATGTTACCCTCACACTACTCAATATATTTGTATTATGCAATAAAATATCAAACTCCTTTGATGACTGCAATATATGGCACAATACTTCAATATTATCCCTACACTTTTAATAATATAGTGCAATTCAAAATATTGTGCAATAATATTGATCGTGTAGGGGCCGCTTTAGGGGTTTACCAAAGCCAGTCGATGAACCACCAGTGTGCATGGCAACCCAGTCCTCACAAGGCAGGTCCTAGTACACATCTTTATACCTACTCCTGAGGAGATTGAGCTAGGCATTTAAGGGACCTTCACATTGTGGGAATACAATGCCAAACGTCTGATGTGCTTTAGGTGCCAAACATTTGGTCATCACAGAAACTCCTGCATCTACCCTGCTCAGTGTGCTACATGCAGCAAGGGACATGTTTATACTGGCATGGTTACACAAAAATGGATTTTTAGATATGTAGTCTGATCTTGACACTTGTAATAGAATATCTGTATTAAAAAGTTATAATTACAGAGCAGACCACGTTGTATTAAGATGTTATTCCAAGACTGGTATAATTGTGATTAATTTTGGATATTTTTCAATCAAAATTTTCCTACTTATGTTTCTTCAGGAAATATATATTTTCAAACAAATATTTACCTGCATATAAAATGTCAAATTACAGGGTTTTAATTTTTTATTAAAGTATATTTAATTAAAAACTAGAATAATTGTGCAAACCATATAGTATATTATATACAATACATATATTACCTAGCTTTTTCTTCATACTGCATGAATTCCTATTCAAAAAAAGATGTTTGCTTATAGCTATTCCAGGGTAGAAAAAGGTGCTCATGATAAGACCCCAAAGTATATTTTAACTCATCACAAGTCCCATCTGTGAAATAGAGTAAAACCATCAAAACATTCAGAATGAAAAGATATTCTTTTAATGCATCCTTTAAATTTTTGGACTAAGCCAATAATTTCTAATAGATTTTGATGTGTTTTGAATTATAATGACAATTGTTCTTAACAAAAAGCACTAGTTTTTGTGTTACAGCTAGTCCAAAGTGAACTACGTATAATACATACGAATATATGCATAAATGTCATAATTGAATAGGTATACAATGTCCGTAAATATACTTGAGCTACATTAAATAAAATAATTATGCAAAACAACACTTACACATGTAAGTAGAAATAAACTCTTGAAATATATTCAAGACAGCAGATATTCACTTATAAGTTGACCAGACCTGAGCCTACATATCTTAAATTCCATTTTTGCGTAACCATACCAGTATAATCATAAAAACTGATTCTCACACAATTTTTTTTTTTTTTTTGGATATTTATCCTTCAAAATATATTGTAAATATACCTTATGTACAATGAATGAAAATTTTTCACATTTTATAAATATTATATTAATGTTGCAGTAGAAAACATCAACTATTTATGCAATAATTGCCTCAACAATCAATTAATTTAAAGAATAACCATGAATGCAAAGAGAAAATTTAAAAATAAATAACATTGCATATTAAAATTATTTTCTCAAACATGATATTTTGTCATTTAAAATATTTTTCTTCTTTTAACACTTCACAATTAGCTTGAAAGGGTCTTTGGGGACCCGAAGGTGAATGCAGCCTATTCGTGGTCAGGTCTTTTCTGTGAACAGAAGAACCCTTCAACATGCCAACCAACAGATAATTAAAGTATGCTTTTCTGAATGCTTTAAAATTTTACTCCATTTCACAGATGGGACATGATATCAGCTACAGGGCTATTCTAACTTATATATATTGTGCAATATTATTGCACAATATATATACAATTTTATTATGTAATATTTTTCTTGCCCTACATGGCTCAATATTGTTGTGCAATATCGTTAGTCAAGCAAAGGATTTCAGAGAGACAGTATGAAGGACATTAATTTTGCTCTACCACGTACACTCCAAAGAAAATCTCCCTACACCTGCGGGCCACAAGTGGAAGGTCCGCTCACCCTCAAGGGTGAACATCCAACAAAAACAACAACAATTTTGCTCTAATTAGAATTGCAATGGCCTGCTGCACAAAAGAAAAGAAAAAAGTTGCAGATTGTGTGGAGTGGTACAAGAAAAGACATGAGCACAGTCCCTTCCTCATCCTTCTCTATGTCTACTGTGAAAGGCATTTCTTGATCCACTAAAAACTGCATTTCATCAAAATACCATAACACTGATAGATAAATGTCATCTGAACCAGCTACAGATTTCTATGAACTTTTAATTTTTGCTAATTCCTTTCTAAATTTGTTCTGAGCAAATTTATTTTCTTCCTTACATCATCTTGTAGCTTCTGGGTATTTTTCTTTAAACTTTTTCAAAATGACATCATAAGCACTTGCCACAGTACATGTAAATCCCTATACAGTTGCATTATTTCAAGTAGGAATGATCGGTCATCTTTCTTGCCAGCCATGTCGACGGTATGAAGGCATGAGAAAACTGACAGGATATTGTGCAATGTTACCCTCACACTACTCAATATATTTGTATTGTGCAATAAAATATCAAACTCCTTTTGATGACTGCAATATATGGCACAATACTTCAATATTATCCCTACACTTTTAATAATATAGTGCAATTCAAAATATTGTGCAATAATATTGATCGTGTAGGGGCCGCTTTAGGGGCTTACCAAAGCCAGTCGATGAACCACCAGTGTGCGTGGCAACCCAGTCCTCACAAGGCAGGTCCTAGTACACATCTTTATACCTACTCCTGAGGATATTGAGCTAGGCATTTAAGGGACCTTCACATTATGGGAATACAATGCCAAACGTCTGATGTGCTTTAGGTGCCAAACATTTGGTCACCACAGAAACTCCTGCATCTACCCTGCTCAGTGTGCTACATGCAGCAAGGGACATGTTTATACTGGCATGGTTACACAAAAATGGATTTTTAGATATGTAGTCTGATCTTGACACTTGTAATAGAATATCTGTATTAAAAAGTTATAATTACAGAGCAGACCACGTTGTATTAAGATGTTATTCCAAGACTGGTATAATTGTGATTAATTTTGGATATTTTTCAATCAAAATTTTCCTACTTATGTTTCTTAAGGAAATATATATTTTCATACAAATATTTACCTGCATATAAAATGTCAAATTACAGGGTTTTAATTTTTTATTAAAGTATATTTAATTAAAAACTAGAATAATTGTGCAAACCATATAGTATATTATATACAATATATATATTACCTAGCTTTTTCTTCATACTGCATGAATTCCTATTCAAGAAAAGATGTTTGCTTATAGCTATTCCAGGGTAGAAAAAGGTGCTCATGATAAGACCCCAAAGTATATTTTAACTCATCACAAGTCCCATCTGTGAAATAGAGTAAAACCATCAAAACATTCAGAATGAAAAGATATTCTTTTAATGCATCCTTTAAATTTTTGGACTAAGCCAATAATTTCTAATAGATTTTGATGTGTTTTGAATTATAATGACAATTGTTATTAACAAAAAGCACTAGTTTTTGTGTTACAGCTAGTCCAAAGAATGAACTACGTATTATACATACGAATATATGCATAAATGTCATAATTAAATAGGTATACAATGTCCGTAAATATACTTGAGCTACATTAATTGAAATAATTATGCAAAACAACACTTACACATGTAAGTAGAAATAAACTCTTGAAATATATTCAAGACAACAGATATTCACTTATAAGTTGACCAGATCTGAGCCTACATATATTAAATTCCATTTTTGTGTAACCATACCAGTATAATCTTAAAAACTGTTCCTCACAGTTTTTTTTATTTTTTTGGATATTTATCCTTCATGATAATTATAGTTTATTTACAATGAATGAAAATTTTTCACATTTTATAAATATTATATTAATGTTGCAGTAGAAAACATCAACTATTTATGCAATAATTGCCTCAACAATCAATTAATTTAAAGAATAACCATGAATTCAAAGAGAAAATTCAAAAATAAATAACATTGCATATTAAAATTATTTTCTCAAACATGATATTTTGTCATTTAAAATATTTTTCTTCCTTTAAAACTTCACATTTAGCTTGAAAGGGTCTTTGGGGACCCGAAGGTGAATGCAGCCTATTCGTGGTCAGGTCTTTTCTGTGAACAGAAGAACCCTTCAACATGCCAACCAACAGATAATTAAAGTATGCTTTTCTGAATGCTTTAAAATTTTACTCCATTTCACAGATGGGACATGATATCAGCTACAGGGCTATTCTAACTTATATATATTGTGCAATATTATTGCACAATATATATACAATTTTATTATGTAATATTTTTCTTGCCCTACATGGCTCAATATTGTTGTGCAATATCGTTAGTCAAGCAAAGGATTTCAGAGAGACAGTATGAAGGACATTAATTTTGCTCTACCACGTACACTCCAAAGAAAATCTCCCTACACCTGCGGGCCACAAGTGGAAGGTCCGCTCACCCTCAAGGGTGAACATCCAACAACAACAACAACAATTTTGCTCTAATTAGAATTGCAATGGCCTGCTGCACAAAAGAAAAGAAAAAAGTTGCAGATTGTGTGGAGTGGTACAAGAAAAGACATGAGCACAGTCCCTTCCTCATCCTTCTCTATGTCTACTGTGAAAGGCATTTCTTGATCCACTAAAAACTGCATTTCATCAAAATACCATAAAACTGATAGATAAATGTCATCTGAACCAGCTACAGATTTCTATGAACTTTTAATTTTTGCTAATTCCTTTCTAAATTTGTTCTGAGCAAATTTATTTTCTTCCTTACATCATCTTGTAGCTTCTGGGTATTTTTCTTTAAACTTTTTCAAAATGACATCATAAGCACATGTAAATCCCTATACAGTTGCATTATTTCAAGTAGGAATGATCGGTCATCTTTCTTGCCAGCCATGTCGACGGTATGAAGGCATGAGAAAACTGACAGGATATTGTGCAATGTTACCCTCACACTACTCAATATATTTGTATTGTGCAATAAAATATCAAACTCCTTTTGATGACTGCAATATATGGCACAATACTTCAATATTATCCCTACACTTTTAATAATATAGTGCAATTCAAAATATTGTGCAATAATATTGATCGTGTAGGGGCCGCTTTAGGGGTTTACCAAAGCCAGTCGATGAACCACCAGTGTGCATGGCAACCCAGTCCTCACAAGGCAGGTCCTAGTACACATCTTTATACCTACTCCTGAGGATATTGAGCTAGGCATTTAAGGGACCTTCACATTATGGGAATACAATGCCAAACGTCTGATGTGCTTTAGGTGCCAAACATTTGGTCACCACAGAAACTCCTGCATCTACCCTGCTCAGTGTGCTACATGCAGCAAGGGACATGTTTATACTGGCATGGTTACACAAAAATGGATTTTTAGATATGTAGTCTGATCTTGACACTTGTAATAGAATATCTGTATTAAAAATTTATAATTACAGAGCAGACCACGTTGTATTAAGATGTTATTCCAAGATTGGTATAATTGTGATTAATTTTGGATATTTTTCAATCAAAATTTTCCTACTTATGTTTCTTAAGGAAATATATATTTTCATACAAATATTTACCTGCATATAAAATGTCAAATTACAGGGTTTTAATTTTTTATTAAATTATATTTAATTAAAAACTAGAATAATTGTGCAAACCATATAGTATATTATATACAATATATATATTACCTAGCTTTTTCTTCATACTGCATGAATTCCTATTCAAGAAAAGATGTTTGCTTATAGCTATTCCAGGGTAGAAAAAGGTGCTCATGATAAGACCCCAAAGTATATTTTAACTCATCACAAGTCCCATCTGTGAAATAGAGTAAAACCATCAAAACATTCAGAATGAAAAGATATTCTTTTAATGCATCCTTTAAATTTTTGGACTAAGCCAATAATTTCTAATAGATTTTGATGTGTTTTGAATTATAATGACAATTGTTATTAACAAAAAGCACTAGTTTTTGTGTTACAGCTAGTCCAAAGAATGAACTACGTATAATACATACGAATATATGCATAAATTTGTCATAATTAAATAGGTATACAATGTCCATAAATATACTTGAGCTACAATAAATGAAATAATTATGCAAAACAACATTTACACATGTAAGTAGAAATAAACTCTTGAAATATATTCAAGACAACAGATATTCACTTATAAGTTGACCAAACCTGAGCCTACATATCTTAAATTCCATTTTTGTGTAACCATACCAGTATAATCTTAAAAACTGATCCTCATAGTTTTTTTTTATTTTCTTTGATATTTATCCTCCAAATAATAACTTAAATACTATATTCACAATGAATGAAAATTTTTCACATTTTATAAATATTATATTAATGTTGCAGTAGAAAACATCAACTATTTATGCAATAAATGCCTCAACAATCAATTAATTTAAAGAATAACCATGAATGCAAAGAGAAAATTTAAAAATAAATAACATTGCATATTAAAATTATTTTCTCAAACATGATATTTTGTCATTTAAAATATTTTTCTTCCTTTAAAACTTCACATTTAGCTTGAAAGGGTCTTTGGGGACCCGAAGGTGAATGCAGCCTATTCGTGGTCAGGTCTTTTCTGTGAACAGAAGAACCCTTCAACATGCCAACCAACAGATAATTAAAGTATGCTTTTCTGAATGCTTTAAAATTTTACTCCATTTCACAGATGGGACATGATATCAGCTACAGGGCTATTCTAACTTATATATATTGTGCAATATTATTGCACAATATATATACAATTTTATTATGTAATATTTTTCTTGCCCTACATGGCTCAATATTTTTGTGCAATATCGTTAGTCAAGCAAAGGATTTCAGAGAGACAGTATGAAGGACATTAATTTTGCTCTAATTAGAATTGCAATGGCCTGCTGCACAAAAGAAAAGAAAAAAAGTTGCAGATTGTGTGTAGGAGTGGTACAAGAAAAGACATGAGCACAGTCCCTTCCTCATCCTTCTCTATGTCTACTGTGAAAGGCATTTCTTGATCCACTAAAAACTGCATTTCATTAAAATACCATAACACTGATAGATAAATGTCATCTGAACCAGCTACAGATTTCTATGAACTTTTAATTTTTGCTAATTCCTTTCTAAATTTGTTCTGAGCAAATTTATTTTCTTCCTTACATCATCTTGTAGATTCTGGGTATTTTTCTTTAAACTTTTTCAAAATGACATCATAAGCACTTGCCACAGTACATGTAAATCCCTATACAGTTGCATTATTTCAAGTAGGAATGATCGGTCATCTTTCTTGCCAGCCATGTCGACGGTATGAAGGCATGAGAAAACTGATAGGATATTGTGCAATGTTACCCTCACACTACTCAATATATTTGTATTATGCAATAAAATATCAAACTCCTTTGATGACTGCAATATATGGCACAATACTTCAATACTATCCCTACACTTTTAATAATATAGTGCAATTCAAAATATTGTGCAATAATATTGATCGTGTAGGGGCCGCTTTAGGGGTTTACCAAAGCCAGTCGATGAACCACCAGTGTGCATGGCAACCCAGTCCTCACAAGGCAGGTCCTAGTACACATCTTTATACCTACTCCTGAGGAGATTGAGCTAGGCATTTAAGGGACCTTCACATTGTGGGAATACAATGCCAAACGTCTGATGTGCTTTAGGTGCCAAACATTTGGTCATCACAGAAACTCCTGCATCTACCCTGCTCAGTGTGCTACATGCAGCAAGGGACATGTTTATACTGGCATGGTTACACAAAAATGGATTTTTAGATATGTAGTCTGATCTTGACACTTGTAATAGAATATCTGTATTAAAAAGTTATAATTACAGAGCAGACCACGTTGTATTAAGATGTTATTCCAAGACTGGTATAATTGTGATTAATTTTGGATATTTTTCAATCAAAATTTTCCTACTTATGTTTCTTCAGGAAATATATATTTTCATACAAATATTTACCTGCATATAAAATGTCAAATTACAGGGTTTTAATTTTTTATTAAAGTATATTTAATTAAAAACTAGAATAATTGTGCAAACCATATAGTATATTATATACAATATATATATTACCTAGCTTTTTCTTCATACTGCATGAATTCCTATTCAAGAAAAGATGTTTGCTTATAGCTATTCCAGGGTAGAAAAAGGTGCTCATGATAAGACCCCAAAGTATATTTTAACTCATTCACAAGTCCCATCTGTGAAATAGAGTAAAACCATCAAAACATTCAGAATGAAAAGATATTCTTTTAATGCATCCTTTAAATTTTTGGACTAAGCCAATAATTTCTAATAGATTTTGATGTGTTTTGAATTATAATGACAATTGTTCTTAACAAAAAGCACTAGTTTTTGTGTTACAGCTAGTCCAAAGAATGAACTACGTATAATACATACGAATATATGCATAAATGTCATAATTAAATAGGTATACAATGTCCGTAAATATACTTGAGCTACATTAAATGAAATAATTATGCAAAACAACACTTACACATGTAAATTTAAAGTTAAATTTTTTTTTTAAATTTAACCTTTATTTCCATTTCATTACAATGGGTATTCGTCAGCCAGGGCAAGCCCCAACCCCCCACTGTGATGTCCAACCACAGCAGTTCCTGCCAGTAAACAGCTTAAACTCTCGGTCTTGGACGGGGACCGATCTTTCGACCTCGTGAATGCGAAGCCAGCGCGTTACCACTCTACTAGCCTACATATCTTAATTTCCATTTTTGCGTAACCATACCAGTATAATTTAAAAACTGATCCTCTCTTTTTTTTTTTTTTTTTTTTTTTTTTTTTTTTTTTTTGGATATTTATCCTTTAAAATAATATTTTAAATAGCTTATTTACAATGAATGAAAATTTTTCACATTTTATAAATATTATATTAATGTTGCAGTAGAAAACATCAACTATTTATGCAATAAATGCCTCAACAATCAATTAATTTAAAGAATAACCATGAATTCAAAGAGAAAATTTAAAAAGAAATAGACATTGCATATTAAAATTATTTTCTCAAACATGATATTTTGTCATTTAAAATATTTTTCTTCCTTTAACACTTCACATTTAGCTTGAAAGGGTCTTTGGGGACCCGAAGGTGAATGCAGCCTATTCGTGGTCAGGTCTTTTCTGTGAACAGAAGAACCCTTCAACATGCCAACCAACAGATAATTAAAGTATGCTTTTCTGAATGCTTTAAAATTTTACTCCATTTCACAGATGGGACATGATATCAGCTACAGGGCTATTCTAACTTATATATATTGTGCAATATTATTGCACAATATATATACAATTTTATTATGTAATATTTTTCTTGCCCTACATGGCTCAATATTTTTGTGCAATATCGTTAGTTAAGCAAAGGATTTCAGAGAGACAGTATGAAGGACATTAATTTTGCTCTAATTAGAATTGCAATGGCCTGCTGCACAAAAGAAAAGAAAAAAAGTTGCAGATTGTGTGTAGGAGTGGTACAAGAAAAGACATGAGCACAGTCCCTTCCTCATCCTTCTCTATGTCTACTGTGAAAGGCATTTCTTGATCCACTAAAAACTGCATTTCATCAAAATACCATAACACTGATAGATAAATGTCATCTGAACCAGCTACAGATTTCTATGAACTTTTAATTTTTGCTAATTCCTTTCTAAATTTGTTCTGAGCAAATTTATTTTCTTCCTTACATCATCTTGTAGATTCTGGGTATTTTTCTTTAAACTTTTTCAAAATGACATCATAAGCACATGTAAATCCCTATACAGTTGCATTATTTCAAGTAGGAATGATCGGTCATCTTTCTTGCCAGCCATGTCGACGGTATGAAGGCATGAGAAAACTGACAGGATATTGTGCAATGTTACCCTCAAACTACTCAATATATTTGTACTGTGCAATAAAATATCAAACTCCTTTTGAATACTGCAATATATGGCACAATACTTCAATATTATCCCTACACTTTTAATAAAATAGTGCAATTCAAAATATTGTGCAATAATATAGATCGTGTAGGGGCCGCTTTAGGGGTCTACCAAAGCCGGTCGATGAACCACCAATGTGCATGGCAACCCAGTCCTCACAAGGCAGGTCCTAGTACACATCTTTATACCTACTCCTGAGGAGATTGAGCTAGGCATTTAAGGGACCTTCAAATTATGG
This sequence comes from Halocaridina rubra, assembly GCA_037179515.1. Taxonomy (NCBI): domain Eukaryota; kingdom Metazoa; phylum Arthropoda; class Malacostraca; order Decapoda; family Atyidae; genus Halocaridina; species Halocaridina rubra. The sequence continues at coordinate 27,878 of JAXCGZ010019838.1, forward strand.
GAATACATTGCCAAACGTATGATGTGCTTTAGGTGCCAAACATTTGGTCACCACAGAAACTCCTGCATCTACCCTGCTCAGTGTGCTACATGCAGCAAGGGACATGACAAAGAACTGCCTCACCAAGCTGAAAGGTAAGAAGGAGATCATAGTTCCATGCCTCATCTGTTGGGGTCCCACCATGCTTGGAGCAGACACTACTCTGAGAGACTGAGGAGGATTCCAGCCTCTGCTGCGAATTCTGCCTACACCACTCCTACCGTCAAATAACCCCCAGCAAATCCTCAATGGGTGTCACTATTCCCCATCCAGGCCCAAGGCAAATCTTCTCTCTCCCCACCCACATAACCATCCCTTCTCAAAGCACCAGTGCCTTGTCATTTACTCCTGCCCAGATTTCCACCCAAGGCTGAACCCCTCCCTACCCATCCAAACAACCATCCTGCCAAATTCCTGAGATTCTAGACTAAAATAACCCTCCCACCCTTTCCCATTACCTGAGATTCAAAAATCGCACTCCTTAACACCAAACAATTTTCCATTACAAGCGCATCACATACCTTTTCCTTACTGGTTATCAGCATACATTCTTATTTTCTTCCTATGGCCTCTTCAATCAACAACTTATTAACAAGGTCTATGGCCTCTTCAATCAAATCCTGAGTAGAATCAGGCAAAAACTGTGCTCCTACTAGCATAACAATTTGGTTTTGCATATTGCTTGGTTCATGTTAAGTATCACAAGGAATATGGCCATACAACATAATATCACCTGGCGTTTCCATCAAATTACAGCCATCCCACTTGTTAATACCACTAACAAACTGACTAAATTAGTGTGGTTATGGTGAAGATACCAATAATTTAAAATAAAATCCCGCCTTGTTGAAGAAAAAATATAGCGTGTGAAACTCTACGGTTAAAACAGTCAATTTTTCAGCGAGGGAAAGAGTATCTTTTTTTTCCGATTGGATCAAGTGTTTGTCTCTGTGGAAACGAAATATACTTTCGTGGTTAAATGTCTTCTAAGTAAATTAGAAATTAGTACCAAATTTGGGCTGGGTGAACAGTGATTATAAGTTGGGGATTTGTTTACATATTTCCAATATAACGATGTATATAACGTCGTATTAACTTTTAGTTTTTTTTTTAAACGTAAACAGAAGAATTTGACCCGCCTACTCCTGGGGGCACTGCGCATCCCCAAAGGGTGGTGCTATCCCCCATTGTTGTTTTAGAATCTCCCCCCACGGATAGGTTTATCGGGTCATGGAGGGCCCATAGGGTGGTCGACTGCCGGAACAGGCACCCAACCCCCCACAGGGGTGCTCAGCAATCACAGTAACATCCCCAGTCTAATCCCTCACCCCATCCACATAACCATACCCTCTCAAAGAACCCATGCCTTGTCATTTACTCCTGTCCAGATTTCTGCCAGGCTAAACCCCTCCCTGTCCAACCAAACAACCTTCCTGCCATATTCCTGAGATCCTAGACTAAAACACTCTCCCACCCCTTCCCATTATCTGAGATTAAAAAATCGCCCTCCTTTACACACACAAAAATTTTCATTACAAGCACCCCACATACCTTTTCAGTAGCTTCTTTAATACTACCCACCCTGGAACAGCTATAAGCAAACACCTTTTCTTGAATAGAAATTCATGCAGTATGGCAAAGTAAAAGTTAATAGAATATTTTTGTTTTTATGTATTATGCTATATGATTTGCACAATTACTTTATTTTTTAAAGAAATATAGGATCAACTGATAAATCTCCCCCCAGAGTACCCAACTGAAGAACCCCCTACTGAGATCAACTGTAGAATCTCCCCCCAGAGTGCCCAGCGTAAATGTTTCAGAGAGAAACTAGAGATGGGGAGTGTTGTGAAATGTCAGATGGGAAGGGATGAAGAGATGTGTTAGGTTATATAATAATAATATAATAATAATAATAAGACTTTATTTCCAACGTACATTGGGTATTCAAATATGGGTGTACTATTAAAATTTACAAGTAAAATCTTCCTTTAAGAGTACCTTCTTAAGATTATATTTAAAAGTATACACTGAACCAGCATTTTTTAGTTCTCTGGGAAGCTGATTATATAAATGAGGCCCACGAATGTTTATATCTCTTGAGCCAATATCAGTTTTAGACCTTCGTACTAATAAATCTTCCCCTTGACGGGTAGTTAACCCGGTAACTGAGCTTACTGTAGAAAAATTATACAAGCAATCAGGAAGATTGTTTCTTAGTATATTAAAAACAAAGGTACATATATCAAAAACATATTTATCTCTAATCTTTATCCATTCTAGATCTTTTAAAACAGGAGAGATGTGCTCGTATTTTCTTAATTGCCAACAGCCACTCGTGCTGCAAAGTTTTGTAACTTTTGTATTCTTTGTAATTGAGTCTTATTTGTACATCCCCAAACTTTGAGACAGTAATTAATTAAACTCATAGCTAAGGACTGGACAATTATTATACGAGTTGATGTTTCAAATGAGTCTTTTACCCTATTTAGATATATTAGAGTACCCATTACTTTTTTATAAATTTCATCTATATGCATTTCAAAATTCATGTAACGGTCAAAATAGACACCTAGGTTCTTTACCGAGTTCATTGGCTTAATGATATTACTGTTAAAATTTATATGAAGATTGTCATCAACTTCTGATAATAATTGTCTGGATCCGATAAGAATAGATTGGGTTTTAGTTTCATTAAGTAACAGACCATTTTTTAGAAAGTAACGTTTAGCCATATACAAAATTTCTTCTGCTCTACGAATAATATTTTCTACATCATTAATTTCTCCTTCAATTAAGATTTGAGTATCGTCAGCATATTGAATGACATAACAGTTAGGTAAATATTTTACTAGATCGTTTACATATATTAGAAAAAGTATAGGTCCTAGGATCGATCCCTGAGGGACCCCAAACAATACCTTCTTGCGACTTGAAACTACATCTTTTATTCTGACTGACTGGTAGCGGTTTTTTAAATAGTTCTCGAACCAGCTTGGGTCAATGTTCATTTTTTTGCATTTTTCTAATAAGATGGTATGGTGTACGCTATCAAAAGCTTTAGAAAGATCGAGTAGTAGTAGCAATGATATTTTCTTATTATCTATATTTTTGTATATTTCATCTGATATTTTCAATAAGGCAGTTTCAGTTGATAATTTTGGCCTGAAACCGTGTTGACTTTTTGCAATAAGTTTATTTTTTTCAAGAAACTCACTTAACTGATTTGCAACAATCTTTTCAAGTATCTTTGATAAAATTGGTAGTAAAGAGATTGGTCTATAGTTAGAGACGTCGTCAGGATTTCCATTTTTAAAACCAGGAATTACATGGGGATTTTTCCATAAATCTGGGTAAATATTGGTAACTATGGAAGTATTGATTATTACCGTCAGATAATATGCTATTACAAATAATGAATCTCTAATAAAACGAAAACAAATTCCATCTGATCCATATGCATTAGAGTCTTCCAGATTTTTTATTACTAAGATTACTGTATTACAATCTACTGTAGTAGGGTTAAAGACATCATTACTTCTATTGAATGCACTATGTTCTTGAAGATTAACATTATTATTATTATTACTACCATCATCACTATTATCATTACCATTACTACCACCATCATTATTATTTACACCATTATCAACATTTCTATTATTATTACTACTACCATCATCATTATTATTACCACCATTACTATTATTGATTTCATTTATTATTTCTTTTTTTGTTTTTTCAAAGGTTTTTTTCCCCACTTCAGCGAAAAAATTATTGAACTCTTCTGCTTTAGCACTTACATCTACCTCATCGGGTATAATTGATATGTTACTACTTTTATTACAGTTATTGGAAAGCATGGTTTTAGCAATTTTCCATGTATCAGAGATATTGCCTTTAGCGTTTTGAAATTCATTTTTGTAATACTGTTTCTTACTGTTACTTAATAATGATTTTACTTGTTTCTTATGCTCTGTAAACTTTTCTCTTAAAGGGATATTATCTCTTTGTAGTTTTACTTCATTTTGTAGTTTGTCTCTTTCTTTCATAATGTTTTTTTATGTCATCTGTTATCCAAGGAGCGGGGGGACGAAATATTTCTCTTGTCACGAGTGGTGCACATCGATCTATACATGATGATAAGACACTGGTTAAAATTCTTACTTGTATATTAATATTATCGGTATATAGAATTTCATTTAATTTATGTACTTCATTCATAAGTAAACTACAAAGTAATTCTTGTGAATAATTTCTTAAGCATCTGAATGTTTTAAAGATTGGTTGTCTCTTTGGTTTGCGAATATTTAGGGACGTTACAATTTCCTCGTGGTCTGCTATAGGGCTTGGCATTACGTCACACTTAGTTATCATATGTTTGGAGTTTGTTATTACTAGATCGATTTGGGAAACTGAAGTGGGAGTGATTCTAGTTGGTTTATTTATAATCTGTTCTAGATTTAAATTCTTAATAAGTCTACTCATTTTATTTTCTCTTTTTAGTTGATCATCATTAAAATCGCCATATATAAAAACTGGTTTGTTTTTTAAAATTATCTCCT
>JAXCGZ010019839.1:0-20000 GCA_037179515.1 Halocaridina rubra
TATTAGAATTTTATGATGAGGTAAGCCAAATCTTACAGGAAAGAGAGGGCTGGGCAGATTGCATATTCCTAGACTTCCAGAAAGCGTTTGACACTGTTCCACATGGGAGACTTATTAGGAAGCTGCAATCAATGGCTAGAATAGGTGGAAATGTCTTGGAATGGATAAAAACTTACTTAGAAGGAAGGGAACAGAGGGTTAGAGTAAGACACTCAGTGTCTGAATGGAGAAGAGTTAGTAGTGGAGTTCCACAGGGTTCAGTTTTAGGGCCACTTTTGTTCCTTGTATATGTAAATGACCTACCAGAGTCTGTAAATTCATTCATGAATATGTTTGCAGATGATGCAAAGATTGTGAAGAAAGTAAAAAACGAGAACAATGGTAGAGAACTTCAGGAGGATCTAAATAATCTGCATGAGTGGTCAGAAAAGTGGCTAATGAAATTCAATACCTCAAAATGTAAGGTAATGAGAATGGGTACAAGTGCAAGAAGGCCCAAGCTTGACTACTCGGTGGCTGGAGTACAACTTCAGGAGACAGAAAATGAGAGAGATCTAGGAGTAAACATATTGGCAGATTTGTCTCCAGAAATACATATAAATGGCGTAGTAAGGGCAGCATATGCATTCTTATCAAATGTAAGGGTAGCCTTCAGGCACATGGACAAGGAAATGTTCAGAAATATTTATGTAACCTATGTGAGGCCAAAACTCGAATATGCAGCCCCCTTTTGGAATCCGCACTTGAAAAAGCACATAGCTAAGCTTGAAAAAGTTCAAAGACATGCCACAAAACTGGTGCCAGAAATACGCAATCTCGGTTATGATGAGAGGCTGAGGGAATTAGACTTGCCATCACTCGAAGCTAGAAGAGTAAGGGGGGATATGGTGACAGTCTTTAAATTCCTTCATGGTTATGATAGAGTGGATAGGGATCGATATTTCGATATGGCTGGCTCTAGAACTAGAGGTCATAGTTTGAAGCTTCGGAAGAAAACTTGTTTGCAGGATGTAAGGAAATACTTTTTCAGTGTAAGAGTAGTTGATAATTGGAATTCGCTAAGCGAGGAGGTAGTTAATGCTACCTCAATCCATAGTTTTAAGGACAGGTATGATAAGTATCACTAAGTCTAAAAATGGAACCGATCAGGAGACGGGAAGATACGAGCTTTGGGCTCTTTCCCGTAAACACAATTAGGTAATCACAATTAGGTAATCACACACACGAAAAAAAATTACCAAATACCCACCTGTCAACAGTACTGAGTTAAGTTGCCAAGTAGTACAGCAGTCCTTTTTTCTTCATTTTTTTTGCTTTTCTTTTAGCTTTCTCGTTTGCTATTTTGTTATTTTGTATATATATTGAGTTAAATGTAAAGTCTAAATCCCGTGATAACATATCTTGGTTAGCAAGTCAGTTTATCAGTTAGGAAGAATATATAACAGAAACAGGTGGGTGCCACCTCGAACACAAATTCGAATTTTCCTTCAGGTTTGACTTTTCTTTTTCTTTTTCTTTTTATACTTAAATTACCATGGTCAAGTTTTTAAGTTAAGATGTGTGTTACCAGAAAGGAGACAAACTGAGTCACTAAATAGCACTTATATGGAGATATAAAAATTCTGTGTGAAGGTAAATTAGAAGTTTTTCTCTTTTCTTTTTTTTTCCTCTTTCTCGTCTTCTTTCTATATTCTGTGAGAGGGAGAACATAAAAATGAAGCCATCTCTGTCCCAAACCTCTCCCACCCATGGGTCGGGAGAAGGGGTAGTCATCAGAGGACTTAAACAGAGAATCAAGAAGTTAGAGGAAATGGTTACAAGCCTTGATGATAAAATTCGGAATATGGATGGAGAAATGAAAGAGAATGAAACACTCAGAGAACAAATAAGATCTTTGGAGGAAGCAAATAAAGCACAAGGGCAGGAGAGAAAGGAACTAGAAAAAAGAATAAAGAAGCTGGAAGGGGAAAAGAGTCAACTAGAATCTAGAATTTCTAATCAAGAAGATAAAAACAAACAGCTAAATGACAACCTAAAGGAATTAGATGTTAGTTCACTGCTATCTTCTGAGAGAGACGAGATTGCTGCTTGGAATGTTCAGATTAAGGAAAGCATTGAACAGTTCAGAAAAGAGTTCCAGGAGCTGAATATGGAAAATGATGCCATGAAAACGTCCTTTGCTGATGCACTAAAGGGGAATGTGGCAGTGAAAGAGGCTGTAAAGGTGGTGGCACTGGAAAACATACAAACAGTTGACTATAAAGAGACAGTAATCGAAAAAATGAAAGACGTTGTGATGGAAAGGGCAAACCCACTCATCAGACAGGCACTTGATAAGGAGAAGACAGTGGTAATCTCAGGCATAAGTGAATCCCAGGAGCCAACATGGCAGGGGAGACTTGAAGAAAATAAAGCTAACGTTGTAGACCTGATAAGAAAGCTTGGAGTAGTATGTGGTCCTGAGGATATTGTAAACATACACCAACTAGGTAAATATTCGAGGGAAGGAAAGCCGAGACCAACAAAAGTAACCTTTGAGAGAGGGGAGACATGTAGGGAAATATTGTTGAGAAAAAAAAGTCTAAAAGACCTTCAAGAATGCAAAGAAGTGTTCATTAGACGATACAGAACACAGGAAGAGATGGGAAAGATCAAAAACTTGTTGCAAGAGGCAAGAAGGTTAAATGATGAAAGAAATGAAGAAGAGAAGAAAAATTTTCGTTACGGAATACTTCCAGACAAAGGGGAGATAAAGAAGATAATGACAGAAGATCAGGGGATGGGGCCTCATTAAGATTGTTATACACAAATGCTGATGGATTAGCTGGTAAGGCAGTAGAATTAAAAGATAGGATTCACAACAGTAAGGCAGATATAGTAGCAATTACAGAGACTAAGTTGAGTGAGGACATAAACAGTGTCACAGTTTTTCCTAAGGGCTTCAGAATACTAAGGGTCGAAAGATCTGAGAGGACTGGTGGAGGGATAGCACTGCTCATAAGTGAGAGGATTCAAGTTGAAGAGATAAACTTGGCTATAGAAAGTGAGTTCAGGGAATTTCTTGTTGCTCGCATAAATACTGGGTCAGAGAGCATTATAATAACTGTTGTATACAACCCACCAAGGAACCAAAATAGGCTTGAAATTTATGAGGAAAGTCATATAGGTACGATTGAAGTCATAAACTCAGTTGTTAACATGGCGCGGGAGAAAAAATGTAGGATTTTGATTATGGGAGACTTTAATCATAAAGAGATAGATTGGATAAATCTTGACCCACACAGTGGTGAGGACTCCTTTGGGGCAAGATTCCTAGATTGCGTACAAGGGAATTTCCTACACCAACATGTAATGGAACCAACAAGAGCCAGGGGTGGGGATGAGCCATCACTACTTGATCTGGTGTTCACAGATAATGTGTTGGATATTGAAAATATTGAGTATGAACCACCAATTGGAAAGAGTGACCACTGTGTGTTGTTGATGGAGTATATCATTGAAGACATTCTTCCTGAGAGTAGAGGCACTGAGGACATGAGGAGGAACTATCAGAAAGGAGATTACATCAAAATGAATGAGCTTTTTGCAGTTATTGACTGGAGAACCTTATTTTACAACAAATCTGTACAAGAAATGTATGACATCTTTTGTGAGAAATATGGGAAGATAGTAGATTGCTCATACCTGTCACCAAAGTAGGTGTAATTCATGCCAGAGAGAAATGGTTCGATAATGGGTGTAAAAGAGCTAAGGAGTGGAGAGACAAATGCTGGAAAAGGCATAGGAGGAGAAAAAACATAAATGCCTGGCAAACCTACAAAAGAGCAAGAAATGACTACCTAAGTAAAAGGAGAGAGGCAGAGAAAGATTATGAGAGGGACATCACCAGGAAGGCTAAAGAAAATCCCAAGCTTTTCCACAGCTTTATCAGAGGAAAACTGAAGGTAAAAGAACAGGTTTTAAGGCTAAAGAGAGCGGATGGAAGCATCACTGAGACGGACGAAGAGATCTGCAAAGAATTGAACAAGGAGTTTCAGTCAGTATTTACAGTAGAAAATACCCCACCCCCTCAGATTGCAGTGATAGAAGCTCAAGGGCCGGTATTAGAGAACATCAACCTTACAGCCACAGAGGTATGCAAAGCGCTGATGGATTTAGATGTTCATAAAGCTACAGGTCCTGATGACATATCCCCTCATGTGCTTAAAAAATGCGCAAACACAATATCAGTGGCACTAAGTATCATATTTAAGGAGTCATTGGAGTCGGGGGAGATTCCAAGATGCTGGAAACAAGCAAATGTGATACCTATCTTCAAAAAGGGAAGGAGGGATACGGCTCTGAACTATAGACCAGTTTCCTTGACCAGCATAGTTTGCAAACTTATGGAGAAACTACTAAGGAAACATATCTCTCTTCACTTGGAATCCTTCAACTTTTTGTCAGTGAGGCAACATGGCTTCAGAGAAGGAAGATCAACAGTAACAAACTTATTAGAATTTTATGATGAGGTAAGCCAAATCTTACAGGAAAGAGAGGGCTGGGCAGATTGCATATTCCTAGACTTCCAGAAAGCGTTTGACACTGTTCCACATGGGAGACTTATTAGGAAGCTGCAATCAATGGCTAGAATAGGTGGAAATGTCTTGGAATGGATAAAAACTTACTTAGAAGGAAGGGAACAGAGGGTTAGAGTAAGACACTCAGTGTCTGAATGGAGAAGAGTTAGTAGTGGAGTTCCACAGGGTTCAGTTTTAGGGCCACTTTTGTTCCTTGTATATGTAAATGACCTACCAGAGTCTGTAAATTCATTCATGAATATGTTTGCAGATGATGCAAAGATTGTGAAGAAAGTAAAAAACGAGAACAAAGGTAGAGAACTTCAGGAGGATCTAAATAATCTGCATGAGTGGTCAGAAAAGCGGCTAATGAAATTCAATACCTCAAAATGTAAGGTAATGAGAATGGGTACAAGTGCAAGAAGGCCCAAGCTTGACTACTCGGTGGCTGGAGTACAACTTCAGGAGACAGAAAATGAGAGAGATCTAGGAGTAAACATATTGGCAGATTTGTCTCCAGAAATACATATAAATGGCGTAGTAAGGGCAGCATATGCATTCTTATCAAATGTAAGGGTAGCCTTCAGGCACATGGACAAGGAAATGTTCAGAAATATTTATGTAACCTATGTGAGGCCAAAACTCGAATATGCAGCCCCCTTTTGGAATCCGCACTTGAAAAAGCACATAGCTAAGCTTGAAAAAGTTCAAAGACATGCCACGAAACTGGTGCCAGAAATACGCAATCTCGGTTATGATGAGAGGCTGAGGGAATTAGACTTGCCATCACTCGAAGCTAGAAGAGTAAGGGGGGATATGGTGACAGTCTTTAAATTCCTTCATGGTTATGATAGAGTGGATAGGGATCGATATTTCGATATGGCTGGCTCTAGAACTAGAGGTCATAGTTTGAAGCTTCGGAAGAAAACTTGTTTGCAGGATGTAAGGAAATACTTTTTCAGTGTAAGAGTAGTTGATAATTGGAATTCGCTAAGCGAGGAGGTAGTTAATGCTACCTCAATCCATAGTTTTAAGGACAGGTATGATAAGTATCACTAAGTCTAAAAATGGAACCGATCAGGAGACGGGAAGATACGAGCTTTGGGCTCTTTCCCGTAAACACAATTAGGTAATCACACAGACTTCCAGAAAGCGTTTGACACTGTTCCACATGGGAGACTTATTAGGAAGCTGCAATCAATGGCTAGAATAGGTGGAAATGTCTTGGAATGGATAAAAACTTACTTAGAAGGAAGGGAACAGAGGGTTAGAGTAAGACACTCAGTGTCTGAATGGAGAAGAGTTAGTAGTGGAGTTCCACAGGGTTCAGTTTTAGGGCCACTTTTGTTCCTTGTATATGTAAATGACCTACCAGAGTCTGTAAATTCATTCATGAATATGTTTGCAGATGATGCAAAGATTGTGAAGAAAGTAAAAAACGAGAACAATGGTAGAGAACTTCAGGAGGATCTAAATAATCTGCATGAGTGGTCAGAAAAGTGGCTAATGAAATTCAATACCTCAAAATGTAAGGTAATGAGAATGGGTACAAGTGCAAGAAGGCCCAAGCTTGACTACTCGGTGGCTGGAGTACAACTTCAGGAGACAGAAAATGAGAGAGATCTAGGAGTAAACATATTGGCAGATTTGTCTCCAGAAATACATATAAATGGCGTAGTAAGGGCAGCATATGCATTCTTATCAAATGTAAGGGTAGCCTTCAGGCACATGGACAAGGAAATGTTCAGAAATATTTATGTAACCTATGTGAGGCCAAAACTCGAATATGCAGCCCCCTTTTGGAATCCGCACTTGAAAAAGCACATAGCTAAGCTTGAAAAAGTTCAAAGACATGCCACGAAACTGGTGCCAGAAATACGCAATCTCGGTTATGATGAGAGGCTGAGGGAATTAGACTTGCCATCACTCGAAGCTAGAAGAGTAAGGGGGGATATGGTGACAGTCTTTAAATTCCTTCATGGTTATGATAGAGTGGATAGGGATCGATATTTCGATATGGCTGGCTCTAGAACTAGAGGTCATAGTTTGAAGCTTCGGAAGAAAACTTGTTTGCAGGATGTAAGGAAATACTTTTTCAGTGTAAGAGTAGTTGATAATTGGAATTCGCTAAGCGAGGAGGTAGTTAATGCTACCTCAATCCATAGTTTTAAGGACAGGTATGATAAGTATAACTAAGTCTAAAAATGGAACCGATCAGGAGACGGGAAGATACGAGCTTTGGGCTCTTTCCCGTAAACACAATTAGGTAATCACAATTAGGTAATCACATACATAAATACATTCATACATTTACAATGATAGAAAATGTCTGCTATGCATAATTAGAATGCAACAGCATAATACCCCTTTCACTGTCTATTCCCATTATTACTATTACATATTTTACAGCTCTCAGTGAAAGCATCCTTGCTAGTAATTAGTACTTAATAGGCCATCAGAGAACTCAGGTGATTTTGTAGCAAACCGGTAAAGACATATACATGTAAATACAATCAGAAACTCGCGTCCTCTTAGCAACTACAGCAATACCCTAGCAATGAAATAAAATGAAGCACAGGTCACCTAGGCAGATGTTTGGAAAGATAAACATGTAAAGAGTTGCCATACAGGTGGTATGTCACCATATTCTGCGACAGAGTTACCAGATATGACCATATACTTCAAGTGATTGCCAGATGCCACCATACGATTCAGTATTGCTAAGAAATGTTGCCATACACTTCACCTAGAGCTACCACTTCGTAAAGGATTGTAAGAGGAGGAAGTTACATGCAAATGTTGGTACAAGTACAGTCATGAGACGTAAAAGTCTTGTTGACGTTGGCAGTTTGAATAAGAGTGAATGGATAAAGTACTTGAGAAAGTTGGGAATTTTAATTATCTAGGGTCACATGTAGTCCTATTTGGATGAGTGAATGTGGAGGTGAGCTATGGAAGTGAGTAAATGTCCAAATGGAAAAAAAGTGTGATGACAAAGGGGTATATTTAGGAATGAATGTATTGAGAAGGTTATATGAAGAAGTGATTGTTCTGTGATTTTTTTTTTTTATGATTGTGACACCAGGACGGGCCAAAAAAAAAAACTATAAAATAAAACAGCCCTCATCGGGCCTGGGCACGAAGATTAGAACAGACTTGGAATTCAAGAGAGGATGAAAAAAAAAACTGAATGTAGTAGAGAGCTGTTATAAAAGGGAAAAAAAAGAGTTCTGGGGTGGTTTGGATATATGGAGTGAATGAATTAATAAAAGCTAGCAAAAACAGTGCGGAGAGCGGAAGTAGGTGCAGTATGGCCAGAAGGAAGACCTAGAATAATATAGATGGATGGGGTGAAAAGAGCATTGAGTATGCTTTGTATGTCAGGGGAATAGGGAAGAAAGAGCGCAAGAGAAAGGGATTAGCGGAGATACTATGAATGGGTGAAACAGCCCAAAGGAATTTCACGCATCTGTTTAGTGTTGTAAATAGAGACTGGTGGATGTGGGGAATTAACATGAAAGCAGTTGAAGTAAACCCGATACTGCTGTCCAGCCACATGGCAAAAGATCCTTGACTTCTTACCCTGTGTGTGACCCAAGAAGTGTGGTAGCAAGGAAATGTGGACATTCTTTATCCCCAAGAGGCTAAGAGGAGTGACTGATGTGAATTGGCATCTGGTGAATGTGTGGTTTAACTCGGCCATCTCCTTACACGGGAGACTGAGGCTATTGTATGTGCATGAATATAAGGAAGTAGGTATTAATTTAGGTTGGATTCCCGGTCGGGGTAAAAAAATTATTCATGTTTTCACATATGTAATGTGCTTATTTGGTTATTGTATGACCCGAATGAGATTGGGAATTGAATTAAATGCGAAAATGAAGCCACGAGTGAGGTTGGGGAATCTGTAATATGAACATAGTGGCATTCATATAGAATGCGTTCATTGATAAGTATAGCAGATATAAGCTATAAGGATGGATTCCTTTTAACCTTTTGTGGTGTGTAGTTGGTAGCGCCTTGGCTTAGTAATTATAAGTCCTAGGTTCGAGTCCCGGTCGGGGTAAAAACTGATTCATATATATATATATATATATATATATATATATATATATATATATATATATATATATATAGATATATATATATGTATGTATGAATTATTATTATTATTATTATCATCATCATCATCAACACCATTACTATTATTATCATTATCTATCTATATACATGAGTCATTTTCCCCTTATAAGGGAAGTGCCTGAGTCAAAGCAAAATGCTCTGATTCTTTGGGAAGAGTAAATACAGAGGAGAGGATTATTAATATTATAATAGTAACAACAACAACAACAACAACAATAATAATAATAATAATAATAATAATAATAATAATAATAATAATAATAATAATAAATACTATTATTATTATTATTATTATTATTATTATTATTATTATTATTATTATTATTATTATTATTACAAGAAATGTAGCTTTCAATTTTTGGTTTACTTACTGACACTCTCCCTATTCATGTCCATCTTGGTACGAAAAATCTTTTTTTTTATTACTAATTAAATAAGTTTAAAAAAATGGGTAATTGGCACCTCATCAAATAACTTGTGACGTCACTGTTGACGCCATATGTAAACAACTTGATAGGAGAACGCAATATTTTTCCTTTGTTGTCTTGCAAGCAAACCATTACAGATATCAGATGAAAGGATGTTTGAAAAATAGATGTTTGACAATTGTTAGGAGTGCATAAGCACCCGCTGAAGCTCACCAGAACCCACAAGAATTTTCATCACAACCGGGAGAGAGATAGGGCAAAAGAGGGAGTCTATGGATGTGGTGAGGGAGGACATAGGTTTTGTGTTGTGAGAAAAGAGGACGCAGCAGACAGGGTGATATGGAGACGGTTGATCCGTTGTGGCGACCCCTAACAAAAGCTAAAGAATCTGACTGATATATAGAGTTTCAAATATGTTTGCTTGGCGTATTGCATTGTTTATATGCTTAAACAAATAAAATAGGAAGATGATGGCTAAAAAAAAAAGTATATAGTAGCTGTGCAACATAAATATTCCATTAGTAACTTGAGAACGACCAGAAGCACTCTTTCGAACATCACTTCAAACACTTGTCTGTCGAACCGCGTTCGACGAACCGTTTGACGGTGTAAACCCCCCTTAACACCCAGCAGTGAGCTTCATCCCACGTTTAATCGTTTCTAGACTTGCGAGCTCTAAAGTGACGTAATGCGCCTGGATTATATCCCTACTTATTCGAATGAGAGCTAACTATGACACATAAAATGGTGCATATAAACACATATAGCTAAGAATAATTTACTTAAAATGAAGAGAAAGTGCTTTATTTTAGTCTTCAGATAAGTATTTTGCAAAAATTAATTGAGTGATAGACAGACAGACGGATAGATAGAAAGAGATAGATAGACAGATAGCTAGAGAAAGTTCTGTTGTATCTATCACCGTGCTTTAAACAATCAGATGCTAATTTTATCTAAATTGAGAGAGAGAGAGAGAGAGAGAGAGAGGAGAGAGAGAGAGAGAGAGAGAGAGAGAGAGAGAGAGAGAGCTAATACATGATGCATGGTTTATTGCCCTTTAACCAGATTAAACTAGAAACGCAATAGAAAAATAGATATTGATTTAAGTATGAAATACCCCAAGGGTGGAAGTTTCCTAACTCTCTGAGAGAGAGAGAGAGAGAGAGAGAGAGAGAGAGAGAGAGAGAGAGAGAGAGAGAGAGAGAGAGAGAGAGAGAGAGAGAGAGAGAGAGAGAGAGAATTTTCAAAGTAAAAATAATATTCAAGAGAGGAGAGAGAGAGAGAGAGAGAGAGAGAGAGAGAGAGAGAGAGAGAGAGAGAGAGAGAGAGAGAGAGAGAGAGAGAGAGAGAGAGAGAGAATTTTCAATGTAAAAAATAATATTCGAGAGAGAGAGAGAGAGAGGAGAGAGAGAGAGAGAGAGAGAGAGAGAGAGAGAGAGAGAGAGAGAGAGAGAGAATTTTCAATTTAGAAAATAATATTCGAGGGAGAGAGAGATTGAAAGTTAAATATACTCGGTGGCTGGAGTACAACTTCAAGAGACAGAAAATGAGAGAGATCTAGGAGTAAACATACTGGCAGATTTGTCTCCAGAAATACATATAAATGGCATAGTAAGG
The DNA here is from genome assembly GCA_037179515.1 of Halocaridina rubra. Lineage (NCBI taxonomy): Eukaryota > Metazoa > Arthropoda > Malacostraca > Decapoda > Atyidae > Halocaridina > Halocaridina rubra. The sequence continues at coordinate 10,748 of JAXCGZ010019839.1, forward strand.
GCAGCATATGCATTCTTATCAAATGTAAGGGTAGCCTTCAGGCACATGGACAAGGAAATGTTCAGAAATATTTATGTAACCTATGTGAGGCCAAAACTCGAATATGCAGCCCCCTTTTGGAATCCGCACTTGAAAAAGCACATAGCTAAGCTTGAAAAAGTTCAAAGACATGCCACGAAACTGGTGCCAGAAATACGTAATCTCAGTTATGATGAGAGGCTGAGGGAATTAGACTTACCATCACTCGAAGCTAGAAGAGTGAGGGGGGATATGGTGAGAGTCTTTAAATTCCTTCATGGTTATGATAGAGTGGATAGGGATCGATATTTTGATATGGCTGGCTCTAGAACTAGAGGTCATAGTTTGAAGCTTCGTAAGAAAACTTCTTTGCAGGATGTAAGGAAATACGTTTTCAGTGTAAGAGTAGTTGATGATTGGAATTCGCTAAGCGAGGAGGTAGTTAATGCTATCTCAATCCATAGTTTTAAGGACAGGTATGATAAATATCACTAAGTCTAAAATAGAACCGATGAGGAGACGGGAAGATACGAGCTTTGGGCTCTTTCCCGTAAACACAATTAGGTAATCACAATTAGGTAATCACACACAGAATTTTCAAATTTAAAAATATTCGAGAGAGTATTTTCAAATAAAAAAAATAATATTCGAGAGAGAGAGAGAGAGAGAGAGAGAGAGAGAGAGAGAGAGAGAGAGATTATTTTATTTTATTTTATTAATTTATTGCACCAAGGCGTCAGACATTACATGAGTTCATACAAATAATGCTTCAAATGGATACAAAACCAAAAATAGAACATAGTTTACAGGGAGGTGTACACACTGATAAAACATTGCTGCATACTAACACACAACTCACAGTATGGCAGCACAGAGTACATTATATACAAAAGTAAAGCTCAGAGAAACGCAGAATGCACAAACAGAATTATACAGCAACATACAGAAAATATATGTATAATTCAATATAATTAATGGCCACCAAAGTGAGGATAACGAGCAAGAATAACATCAAGGTTGTCATCATTAAGTAAAAATGAGCAGATCTGTATTAAGTTCTGACCTCGTGGTAAAACATCTCTCACTGTGGGGCACTGAAGACAATAGTGGTCAAGAGTGTTAGCATTAAGACGGTCGCATAATTTACAGGAGGTGTACTGTGGCATATCTAGAGTCTGGGAGAGAGAGAGAGAGAGAGAGAGAGAGAGAGAGAGAGAGAGATTCAAAGTTACTCTAATATTCAACAGAGAGAGAGAGAGAGAGAGAGAGAGAGAGAGAGAGAGAGAGAGAGAGAGAATTTTCAAATTTAAAAATAATATTCGAGGGAGAGACTTTTCAAATTAAAAAATAATATTCGAGAGAGAGAGAAAGAGATTCAAAGTTACTCTAATATTCAACAGAGAGAGAGAGAGAGAGAGAGAGAGAGAGAGAGAGAGAGAGAGGTCTCAGTTCTCTTGATTCTACTCTAGCCACCTCTCCTCATACATTTTGATAACACTCAAGGAAACGAGCCACTGGGGGAATAAGCCAGCTAAACCCACTGTCGGTCCCAAACGAGAATAAATGGAGAATGGTTGTAGTAGGATTTTTGGCAACAAATGTTTATTCCAGTAAAATATTAGATTCTAAGAGATTTATATAAAACCGAATATATATTAAAGGGAAAAGCTAAAATGTTATTATTATTATTATTCTCATTATTATTATTAATTATTGTTGTTCTTGTTGTTGTTACTGTTGTTGTTCTTGTTTTTGTCTACCTTCAAAAGCAAAACAACAGGAATTTTCGATGTTTTTGTTAGCCATTGTCTCAAGGTCACTCTTGCAAGGGCACAGTTCAAGCCGTCACGAACAACAGACATATGTGTAATAATAGTATGCATATTATTACGATTTTTTTTTATCGAACTTAATCTTCAGAATGTAGAGAAACAATGGAATTATTATTATTATTATTTAATTGTCATTTTTATGTATTCTTACTCTCTATCATTATTATTATTATTATGATTATTATTATTATTATTATTATTATTATTATTATTATTATTATTATTATTATTATTATTATTATTATTATTATTGTTGTCTTTTTTATTATTAGTATGTATTATAGATCACGTGTTCCAGTTCGTAATTGAGCTTGACCTTGATAGCATTAAACTTTCATTTACTCTGTGATGGAAAAAGAGAGATATTAATGATAATAATAATACGTAATAATAATAATAATATTATTATTATTATTATTATTATTATTATTATTATTATTATTATTATTATTATTATTACTTTTATAATTATTATTATAATTTTATTATTTATTCATTTATTAATATCATTAATAATTCCAAAAGAACTTGCAAAGATAAATAATTCTCCAAAGCCCCCCCAAGTTAAGATAAATGACCTTCCGAAGCACTTTGAAAGGATGAGTAACCCTCCGAAGAACCTTGAAAAGTTCAACCATCCCAGAGCATTTTGCAAAAATGAATAACCCTCCAGAACACTGTAAAGATAAGCTTCTACACCGTACTGTAAAAATTAATAAGCTCTGGGGGGCTTTGTAAAGATCTATAACCTCAGCAGATTCTTGCCAGGATGAATAACCCACCACAGTGCCTTGTAATCTTTCAGAGCACCTTGTAATGATGCATATATCTCAAGACCACTTAGTAAGGATGAATAGCCCTCTAACGGGCCTTGTAAGGAAGAATAACCAACTAAAGGGTCTAGCATAGATGAATAACCCTCCAGATATAATCCATCCATATACTAAAGCCATTTTTTGTATGAAGTAAATACAGAGGAGGGCATTCTCAGTTCACTCGCTCCGACCCATTTAGTCGATTCTTACGACACGCAGGGGAACACGGAGAAAGTATTCTTACTCCCTCAGGGAGGGAGATAATAATAATAATAATAATAATAATAATAATAATAATAATAATAAAATAAATACTAAAGAACATCTTCCTTTCTCAAATCAAGAAAGGTTTTCAGAGAGAGAGAGAGAGAGAGAGAGAGAGAGAGAGAGAGAGAGAGAGAGTATATACCCAAGTCATCTTCCCCACTCAACTCGAGATTGGGTCCAATCCTCACTCTATAATTATCGACTTAAAATATCTGTTAGCATACTGTTCTAGCATTGGCCTCACATATCTAACGACACACTAATTTTGCTGAATTGACACTTGATAAGGAGGACTGGCATGTTTATAACTCTTTCATAACTACTAGAATGAGATAAATAATTTCATCAATAGATTTTTGCTTCAAATGTATTGACAAGGAAACTGTTGTAATTATTATTATTATTATTATTATTATTATTATTATTATTATTATTATTATTATTATTATTATTGTTACTGCTCATGCTAAAATAATAATAATAATAATAATAATAATAATAATAATAATAATAATAATAACAATAATAATTATTATTATTATTATTATTATTATTATTATTATTATCATTATTATTATTATTATTATTATTAAGAGCAGTAGTAGCAGCAGCAGTAGTAGTGGCAATAGTAGTAGCAGCAGTAGGATTAGTAGTAGTAGTAGCTAGTAGTAGTATGCAATTTTTATATAATTTTTTCCAAAGTAAATTTTTAGCTGGATAAGGTTCAGACAACTCATAGTGCATTTGCTGTTAACAACTTTTACGACCACGGTTTAAATATCTCAAATACAGTTACAAACATACAAGTATGTGCAAACACGCACGTACACCAGCAATATACGCATGTACTCACACACACACACACACACACACACACACACTGCCAAATGGAGAGAGTTTTGAGTACTTGTACCATAATTTTCTTACTGATTAAATAAATATATTACCGACTATGAAAGTAGACTAATGAAAATCACTAGGCCAGCAAGTGACTGTAAATACATTCATATGAATAATTATTCATTCATATATAATTATTCACTTATTTATATTTAAGAATACACGTGGTACGTCGGATATACCGGCTAGAGGCAGTTCAGATTAAACCAGTAAACACGGCTAAAAATGTTGGTCATTTTCTTCTTTTTTCTTTGTCTTGTATCCTTAGGCGGGTTCACATTCACCACTAGTGCGCAGACGCCAGAGCTTGTTGCGGAAAAATAAAAGAAAAAAGTAGGCAAACCGCCAGCACGTACGCACATAGCAAGAAAACGTTTGCATATATGAAATATTTTCCTGCTGCCTTCGCAAGCAATGATACCACAGCAAAGATTGAAACGACCTTGCTAGGCAAACTGTCGTTTGGTTGCACTCATATTTTTTGTACTATTACTACTTACACAAGTAAAAAAATCAATATTCAGCTTCTTTCTAAACTAAAAGTGAACTTAACTAACCATATCTGAAATTTCTTGAGATTATTTCTTAATGCAGATTATATAAATGCATTTCTAAGGTACGTCAGGGTGGTTTCAAGCTCTCTCTCTCTCTCTCTCTCTCACTCTCCAAATGCTGCAAGTCATGCATGTTTTCTTCCTCCACGTGACCTGTTGCGTCTGTATTGCACTTCTAGCGCCCTAATAGCCCCACCATTAAACCATCTTTTTTTCCTCATATGTTGCTGTCGTTTGCCGTTTTGTATTTCAGTTAATCGCCATTCAAATGGGAATGGAAATACACAGGTCGAAGCTGGGAAATTAAATGTGGATGTTCTTCCTAACTCCCCGAAGTGGATTCGAATGCGGGTTTGTGACTTCCAGAGTGGATATTTAAAGTATTAAAAAACTGCGATGAAATTGCTATATTAATCATGAATGCAAGTCCGTGTTAGTATATTTTTACCATTTACCTTTTCCAATTTTTTGGGTAAGGGATAAAATTACTTTTGCGACAGAAAATATTAAAAACCACTTGAAAAACAACTACTTTTCATTTACAAAGTAATATAAATATACATAACTCGTATTAACAGTGCATATAATATATCCTTCTGGTCTGTCAAGAGGATCAAACATAACATGAAAAAGTCGAAGAAAGTTGTTCTCTGATCACACAGCAAATAATATATGAACTCCCTTGTGTCAAATCGTAGACTATCTTACACTAATACGGTAATATTGTACCACAGCACCAAAAGATCTTAATTAGGCTAAATTTCCAAAATGGAATAAACATCATCCAATTCTAATACGATGCAGCAGTGCCATATTTCTCTTCACTGATCACACAGCAATAATCTGTAACTTGCAAGTCAAAAACTGGCCCATTTTACATTGGTAAAGCATTATTGGGATTTAACATAAGCGATTGTTTAGGCTAGGTTAAAAAAAAAAATACTCAAATTTTGATACGACGCAGCATTGCCATATTGCTAAGTCACAGTTTAAACTTTATGTAAGTCATACAAGTAAGTGCAGAGCTCAAATTTGCTAGCTTAGTTACGTCAGTGTGCAAGGTCATGTTGATTAGAGGCGCGAACCGGAGCTCGAGAAATTAACTACACGTGGAAGTTGCAGACTACGCAGCCAGAGACGCCACTGAACAGTAACCTGTTTTCAAGGGACGGGTTCTTTTGACAACAGAATTATTGTTGTACGTGTCAGTATGTGCGTACTGTTTATCAACAGACTAAGAGGCATTGTTAGAGTACACATGTCAATATTAGTATCAATCTTGGCATGCTTTTTGTACTTTTCTCTTCTTTATTGACCTCCCCATATTTGAATTTGTTTTGAATCGAGTAAAGATAATGACTCCAGTACAATACATAATCCCGTAAATTGGTCGGATAGATTAGGCTGAGTCAATGCCTAACCTATACTAACCCAATATAACCTAACAATATACATGGTCAATTGATGTTCTGAGAATCGTTATCTTACTCGATCCTTTGTTTTCTATAAACTCCCTCTGTCTTTCCTACTTCATATGACCTATCATCCTTCAAAAGGCGGCTCTATCGTCATCTCAGGGCCTAATCCTCCATATCTCTAGGTCCTCTGTACGTTAAATGATTTTCTCTGCCTGTCGTTTTCCTTTGTCTAACATTACCCCCATCTCTGCCTCGTCCTTAACCTTTTCCTTTGTCTTGGTGTTTTCTCGTGCCCGGGCCTTTACTGATGAGGTCGGCTTTTGCCTGTCCCGGTGTCACATATATATTTTTTTTATTGGGCCTAATCTACCAAACCTAACTAGGACGCATTAAGGACTGGGGTATGAATCCTATACTTGATCCTTGCTTTCATTAAATTCATAAAGAATAGGAAACAACATACGAGCCAAGGTCAGTATTGAGTATATATCAAAATATCAAACAAACAAAAAAAACTTCCCAAATGCAGCCGACTGATTGACAGAAGAAAACAGTAACCTCCACAGTTGTTAAACACTTTCACCAATTATAAACTAATGAAGTAGACCATGTACAAATACCAAACCCTCCTTCTAATTACCAGAAAACCATAAATACATTTTGTAATCAAATAATGGCGTTAAATCTAAAATTGAAAATTTACGTATAATGGAAAATACGATAATCAAGAAAAACAAATGAATAAAACAAAGCGCAGGAAAGAAGCAAGACGTTAATCACGATTCAGAAATTTCTTATATATTTTTTCCACACTTCTTGTTTGCGAATAATGGTTTTGTTCTTTTATTTTTGCATTAAATCGTAAATTATGTCTCCAAATAACGTATATATTTCAAATCAATAAAGTATGTTTTAATTAAATGGAGGAATTTTGTTTTACGATTTCATTTCAGTGTTTACACCAGGGTTGCCAGATGGCCGTTTCTGGGGCAAGATTCCTTAAATTTGTCCGTATACAAAAATGACTGGCCGTAAATGAATTAGACTTCCACGGCCAAACCATTTGGCCGAATTTTATTTTAAAATTACTTTATGCCATATTGAAATAAGTAGAGAATATATATGAAGTATTCTTTTTCACTTTATTTCTTTTATAATTCCTTTTGACCTATCTACTCAACCATCGGTTAGTGGCAAGAACAAACGAAGGTGAAAATCTCTTATCTTTTCTCAGGAAGCAGGCGGCGAGCTTTAATGTTTATTTTCAGAGCAATAATTCTTAGCGCGGTCTCTGACCTTTGATCAGCAACGACAGAGGTCAAAGAGACTGCGCTTATCGAGGAAGGATTAATGGCATTAAGATCTTCAGTAGCAGGGATGATTTCCTGTACAATAATTAACTCTCAGTGCCTATAAAAGTCGACATGACCCAAACATTTAATGTGCCTATACCATATCATTCCTACTACCCCTACCAACGGAGCTAACAAAGGGTGGGCACACAACGAATTACAACTTTCTTGCATTTATCTTGTCTGTCTTCGGCATCGCCTTTGATACCGCTGTCAAACTCCAAAAGGGCACAACTATGAAATGACCTTCGCCAAAATGACAGAAGACCCCTAACTTCCAGCACAAATGAAGACGAAGAAACGGGAAAGTCCGAGGACCTTGTTCCAGAGAGTCAGGGTTCGCAAAATTAGATACTTTAAACGACTGACTCACTGGAAGGAAGTTCTTCAAGTCTGCCAGCGCCTTTGATCTCCTCACTGACTAAATCACCAGAACTAAATTCTTCAGAGATAAACAACGTAGGACCAAAGAAAACTGACAGTGACATTGTACTAGTACAAATAATGGCTGTACCAGTATAATCTGATAAAGGGATCGATTCTTTGTCACCAGCAAAAGGTGAGGCAGATTACCCTCATATCCAAAAACACCTTCTGCCACTCCAGAAGGGTTGATAAGGTCAATTTCTGATGAATATTTGCCACTTCTCAATAAATTCTCACTTACACTTCTTCCTCTTCTTCGTCTACATCTTTCCCCACTTTTATGTGGGGTCGATGTTTCTGGTTAGTTATCTGTACTGGCCATATTTTGGTTTTGGCAAATTTTTTTATGGCCGGATGCCCTTCCTGCCGCCAACCCTCCCCATCTACCCGGGCTTGGGACCGGCACCAAGTTGAGGCTGGCTTGCCCCCCTCAGTGGTTGGGTTAATTCTCACTTACACTAGTAAAGGTTATCTTTCCTTTTTTTTTCTTTTCTTTTCTTTTGGTCCCTGGAGGAGTTTTAACACTTAATAATAATAATAATAATAATAATAATAATAATAATAATAATAATAATAATAATAATAAGAAGAAGAAGAAGAAGAAGAAGATTTTTTTTTTCTTTTTAGCCCCGTCAAGATTTAGCTCTGGCTCAGCCCTCGCCCATGCCAAAGCTAAATCTCTTACAAGGGCAGCCAAAAAGGCGAGAAAAACTAATCCAAAGATTCTTTTACATTTCATTAACATCTTGCGCATTATATTCACGCTTCTCACCTCTAGCTTCATAGGCTAAGATTTTTTGATGGACAAAATATTGTTTCTGTTACTTATGCTATTTTGTGCAAAGAGAATTTTTTTTTTTTTTTTTAATACTTTTGTAATATTTTGTCAATAAACTATATATATATATATATATATATATATATATATATATATATATATATATATATATATATATATATATATATATATATATATATATATATATATATATATATAGTGACTGCAAGACATGAAAAGAGCTCCTACTCAATGTTCTGACTGGAAAAGAGTAGACGCAGAATTAGAAAGAGTATCACAAGTTTTTACTAATAATGGATACTCTAATAAAGAAGTAAATCGGCAAATAAAAAAGCATCACGATCACTATTTTGAAAAGGAAATATACTCAACACCTACAGAAACGGTAAATAAACAAAATATAAAGCTATATTATAAAGGCATTATGAATAGTGACTACAAAAAAGAAGAAAAAGTAATGAAAGATATTATTAGACGAGGAGTAAAAAGTACTAGTCCGGACAAGAAAATGGAGTTCCATATATATTACAAAACAAAATAGACGAGAAACACCTAACGAAAGTCTCTTCCAACAAAGTCTTGTTGTCTACCAATATACCTGTCCCAAGACCTGCAGTCTTGAAGCGTCTTATATATATATATATATATATATATATATATATATATATATATATATATATATATATATATATATATATATATATATATATATATATATATATATATTTGTATATATATATATATATATATATATATATATATATATATATATATATATATATATATATATATATATATATATATATATATATATATATATATATATATATATATATATATATATATATATATATATATATATATATCTACTA
>JAXCGZ010019839.1:25000-32447 GCA_037179515.1 Halocaridina rubra
CGTAATTTATTATTATTATTATTATTATTATTATTATTATTATTATTATTTATAATGCTTTTGTAAAGATGAGTAACCCGGTCAACCTCATGTAATGTTAAATAACCCCTTAAATTTGTAGGTTAGATTAATACTGATAAATTCCCACTGACTTTCTTTGTAAATATGAATAAACGTCAAGTACACTGAGGTTGCTCTTCTTTACAAGCATTATTATTATTATTATTATTATTATTATTATTATTATTATTATTATTATTATATCGTATTTCCCTTTAAGATACAAGAAAGTAGACTAAGATGGTATGATCATGTCGTTAGGAGGGATGAACAGTATGTTGAGAGGAGAGTGATGGAAATGGATATACATGGTAGGAGAAGGAGGGGGAGACCAAAGCGTAGGTGGATGGATTGCATCAATGACAACCTGAGGTCAAAAGGTTTGTTGGGTGATGAGGTATGGGACAGGAACATATGGAGAACACTGGCCAGAAACATCGACCCCACATAAAAGTGGGAAAAGATGTAGACGAAGAAGAAGAAGAATGACAGGTTAATTTGTTTACAACGAGCTAACCTGAATAAAAATTACGTTTATTTGTCTGGAATGTTACTCACTCTGCACTATTGCTGTGTTATTTATTTATTTATTTATTTTTTGTTTACTTGTTTATTTAATTATCTACTGCTTGTACAACTCCACATGTACATATTTGTATAAGCATTCAAATTTTATAATTAGTGGCAACGAGACCGGGTGGTAGCTTGATCGTTGAGCGACTTTGATTCGACAGGTCGTCGGTTCGAGACCCGCCACGGTCTGAGATTAAAAAGGGCATTTACTAGGGATAACGGTCTCACTCTGTCAAAACCAAAGTCCTTCGTAAGGAGGTACCGTCCTAGCCCATACCAGAAAAGGAATCTGTGACGTAATTCAATAATTAGATCGTTGTTTGTAAACTTTATTAATCATGGACAGAATGCAATTCATAAACCTAAATATAATTAGCTACTTTCGAAAAATGTGTGTAACTTTCTGCATCAACAGTAGTAGTCTTGGATATATATATATATATATATATATATATATATATATATATATATATATATATATATATATATATATATATATATATATTATATATATATATATATATATATATATATATATATATATATATATATATATATATATATATATATATATATATATATGTGTGTGTGTGTGTGTGTTTTCTATTTTTTTAAATTGATTTATCCATAGACGTACTTTAGTTATTTCTTAACTAGATCTGTTGTTTGCTTTCTTTATTCTATCAGTATTTATCCTTATTTTAAGTATAAATAAACCTATTCTAGAATTAGATTTACTTTTTTATATGCAGCTTGTCTGTGAGAGAAAATTTGGATGTGATCGGGTGTATGCTTTGACCCGATCATCCCTTTATCAAAGGCGGATTGAGGCCATTGTGTGTGTGTAGCTTAAGTTTTGCTGTACTATTCCCAGCAACAGTCAAGTACTTTGATTAATTTTTCATGCAATTTATGACATTGTTTCTTAGTTACCATTACTGTTTCTGTATAGCTCATGCTTGCAAAAGTAAACACATTTCCATGCATGAAAGAATCTCAAGTTATTTATTCGTTTATTTTTCATATGACCTAGAAAAGACGGTCACGTACAACGTTCATAAATTCTTATGTTTGTTGACCATTAATTCCGAATTCAATGCCATGAAAAACGAGTTTAGTTTTTTCTTTGAGAGTCAATGAGTACAGCCTAAGATGAAGGATTTCTGCTAACTTCGCCCTCGTTCTCTCTGTACCTCATATTTGTATAGTGAAAGTTACTAATTACTATTAGTTTAATAGTAGTGTTTATACTTTTGTTTGTGCTCTTATTAGTATGTACTTTTATTAGGCAGTAGGGCGGCTTTTAAGAAACAATTATAGCTTAAAATTAGCATGAATAAAGTCAATTTTTCAAGGCTGTCATCTAGTCACCTCAAATATTTAAAGCGAAAGTTATTTGTTTCTCGAGAGTGTTTATGAATTTTATTTGTTCGTGTATTAGTGTCGTAGTTGTCTGTGAAACGGCCATTTTGAGAAGCGAATGTAGCATTGCATAATTAAACTGATACATTTTTAATTAATATTAGTTTTTATTTATTTTTACGTGAACTTGGTCGCTAGACTCCGCCCTTCTGATGACGTCAAATGATCCGATTGTAACGACTGAATATATTATTTTTTTTTTTTAAAGAGGAGTACACGTGTACCACCATCACCTCTTCTTCTTCTTCTTCTTTTTCTTCTTCCAAGTATTATCGTCTGTATTATTGAACTTCGTGTGTTATTAGGGCCAGAATTTTAGTTCAACCACATATCTGGAAATATGGTCATGGATCTCCTTTTTGTTCTTTTTCTTCTTTTTCTTTTGTATTATTGACCTTCGTATATCACGTGGGTCAGTGTTATAGTGCAATTGAGATGACTGGAAATATGGTCAAGGATCTCCTTCTTCTTCTTCTTCTTCTTCTTATTCCGCTCCCTGAACGAAAAAGTGAAATGTACCTCAATAACTGTAAGAGGTCAAATATGTAGATACTTTTAGCCATTGTAATACATCAAGCTACTAGGAGAGCAAGCAAATTCAACCTATGCCGGTCCCAAACCAGAAAAAGTAGAGCTGGTGTCGGAATGGGTACCCGGCCGTAAAACTTAGCCAAAATCAATTATAGTCTCTAGTTGAGTTCAAATATGAAAATATCTCAAGCAGTTAGTTTGAGGCCAACCCATGGGGGAGTTAGTCATCTCAACACTGCCGGTTACATGGGAGGATCAGTGGAAGGAGTCAGTGTGAAAGAAATGGCTTCTGATCTTAAAACTCAGCCAGAATCAACTTTGGTCTTCGAGAGGCTTGTTACAAACAGTGATCCTATATGAACATGGGAAAAACCGCCGAGAAAGGAGATTAATCATTGTTTTAATAGTGACTACGGCTGAACATGATGTTTAGGTTGGAATCTAGACTTTTTTTTTATATGAGTGTGACACCAGGACAGGCAGAAACTGCCCTCATCAATAAAGGCCCGGGTACGAGAAAATACCAAGACGAAAGAAAAGAAGAAGGTTACGGACAAGGCAGAGATGAGGCAATGTCACACAAAGGAAAACGACAGACAGAAAAAAAACAGTCAAAGTACAGAGGACCCAGAGATATGGAGGACTAGGCTCTGAGATGACGATAGATCTACTTTTTGAAGGATGAAAGGTCAGAAGAATTAGAAAAGACAGAAGGAGGAAGAGAGTTCCAGAGTCTGGGGGTAGATGGGAAGAAACAGTCGCTGCACCGACCAATCCGCGAGCTACAAATCCCCACACAGTACCTGTGAGATGAGGCCGCTTGGCGAGATGAAATAAAAGTAAGGTAATCTCTACATAAAAATGAGGAACCATCTTTACTTGGTAATTTTTCAGGTTTGGTTGGGTCATGTTATTATTTACATACATAAGCAGTAACCGTAATCCCCATGAAAGGGGGTGGCAGAGCCAAACAACACCAGAAGATCAATATCCCTTAGCAATCCCATTTTAGCTACTTGGGAATAAATGGTTATCACCATCCCACCACCAAACTGCTTAGGTCACCCTTTGTGTAAGTAGGCAAAGATCTTCTGCTGAAGGGTTCGATAGATGCATTTTACTATCGTAAAGAGTCATGTTAATATATACAAAGCATAGTTTAAAAAACGAGTGATTAACTTCAAGAGGGATTTATTTTTTCACCACTGAGGGAAGGATTACTTTCAGTATTGGACGCAAGGAGAGATTACCTTTATTTACTCCTGAAAATCCAGCCGGGGATCGCGGTAGCGCAGCGAAGAAAACATTCGAATCGAAAAGTGACAAAACCGTGTTCGAGGCTACCGCGGGACGTTAGGAAGAACATCCAGCCTTAATTTTTCCATCTCCAGTCTGTCTGTCCACCCCCATTTTAAGGGAATAGTGACACATAAAGGGCAAATTATGAATGCAATTTTATTTTTTGCCTGTCCCGGAGTCACACTCATAGAGTGAAAAGGAACTTTCCTATATGAACGTGGAAAAAAAAAAAAGTAGAATTACGGTTGTCATGCATATTTTCATCTTTGTCTTGTAGATATTGTTTGTGAGACTGTATAAGTACAGTTTAGTAGTTTCCGTGGCAAAATGGTAGCGTCTGCGACTCTGAGGCGGCAGGTCGAGGATTCGCGCCCCGTCACGGACTGAGGTTAGTAAGGGCATACACTCAAGGTAACTATTGCATCTGCCAAAACAAGTCCTTCGTAAGAAGGCAACCGTCGTAGCCTTCGTAGAAAAGGGAGTTCGTGATGTAAAACCGAATCCAGACTGTATAAGTACAGTTTGGCTGACTGATGCGAGGACTTATTAATGGAAATTTATATCGTTAAGTTATAGTAAGCCCCATTTCATGACGGATACAGAGAACTGTGTACTTAAATATATCAAAATTATAAAAAAAGGAAATGCAGCAAATTGAATTTGTACCCTACGAGAGATTTAATCAATTCATGATGGATTGGTAAGAATGCATTTTTTATTCATACTGAAATGCAGAAGACACGTGTAAGCATCGATTGGTGCTAGTTGTCCAATTGCTGTAAGTGGATCTGCAGGCAAGTCGACATTTGAGAAAGACAAATTTTCGAGGGTTCGCGCCCGTCACGGACTGAGGTTAGTAAGGGCATACACCCAGGGTAACGATTACATCTGCCAAAACAAGTCCTTCGTAAGAAGGCAACCGTCCTAGCCCTTAGTAGAAAAGGAGTTCGTGACGTAAAACCGAATCATCTTACTCAGAAAAGTGTATTTGTTAGCTGTTAACCTTGCTGCAGTCCTAAGTATTTGCTTGCCTAAAATTATCTTTAGTTATGTGTTGCAATGAGTCTCAAAGTTTTCCTTCCATGATACCCCCAAGTTTAATACTAAATATATCCTTTATCCTTTCTCCAATATTTGTATGAATTACCTACAATGTTCATTTTTTTCTGTTTCTCTTACTAATTCTTTTCTACCCTTTCTTGGAGACTGGTTGATTCTGTTCATGTCAGGAGTTAAGCGTCCTCTACCTCCCAAAGTTCTCTCTCTCTCTATCTATCTATCTCTCCCTACTCCCCCTTTCTCTGCACTGTCTCGTTTCCTTTTCCTGGGGGGTGTTGACAAATCGACTAAATGGGGCGGAGCGAGGAGACTGGGAATCTCCCCCACTCATTGCGATTTTTTCTCTTGCAAAGAGTCAATATTTTGCTTTGATTTGGTCACCACCCATAGAAAGGGGTTTTATTGGCTCTTGTATATGTATACAATACTACACTCTCTTTAGCGCACGAAATCTTGCATTATATTCAAGACGCCACCTTGGATACATACTAAACCCGTTTCAATACCCCCTGTGGCGGTGAGGTACCACTGCAGAAACACCTGGTATATGTTATGTAAGAGACAGAGTTGTGTGTGTGTGTCCTCTGCATTCCTTCCCATCAATTTAAGGGGGGTTTACACCGTCAAACGATTCGTCGAACGCGGTTCGACAGACAAGTGTTTGAAGTGATATTCGAACGTGTGAACGGGGTATTTGGTTGTCGATTACGTTCGACAAGCGTGTTCGACAACCAAATACCCCGTTCACACGTTCAAACATCACTTCAAACACTTGTCTGTCGAACCGCGTTCGACGAACCGTTTGACCGTGTAAACCGCCCATAAGGAACATACCGTGGCAACCGTAGCCAGATTACTGTAGCCAATACCCTTCACATATTTACAGCAAGAGAAAGTGACTCTGTTTTCTCGTCTTGCTGCTACTCAGCTTACTCTTTTTTGCCATACTTGTTTAATGACACACCACTCATTGAAGTATGCATCAATAATTAATGACAACTTGTTCTTATTGATAGCATCCTACTGTCTACTGTCTTGTTGCCTCTGCTGTCCTAGCAGGCTTGATAAAGTCATCTGAATACAGCTTGGCTGAAAACATGACATCAAAGTTAGGTCTTCTTGCTTTATCTTTAGGGATTTTAGCCATGTTTACTATCTTTTGGCAGCACCTGTTGTCTTACTAAGCTTGTCGTAAGCATATGTAGATTTCCAGCTGGTTACCTTCAAGATAACAGATAAAAAATCATTTTTAATCTCCTCATGGACTTGAATAAAAATAGGAGCAATGTCTGTCATCATCTGTCCCCGGCTAGTTAAACATAGTTCCGGTTTTACGTCACGGATTCCCCTTTTCAACCAAGGGTTAGGACGGTTGCCTTCTTGCGAAGGACTTGTTTTGGCGGATGTAATCGTTACCCTGAGTGCATGCCCTTGATTCATATTTTTATTTTGATATGCCTGACGGTTTTATGGATGTAATGCCCATATTTTTTTACCCACTTCCATCTACTATCCCTTCACATCTGACAAGTCACAAAACTTCCCATCTCTATCTTTTTGCTTTATGATTACCTGGTACCCAGGCCCGATGAAGGCAGTTATCTTTGCCCGTTCCGGTGTCACACACATAAATGAAATCTTACACATATATGTTTTCGTTCGTCATTTCCATCACATAATTTCTAGTGCAAATTAATTTATTATATCCTCTGCAAGTGCCAGTATCCAGAGCATTGGCAAGAAAAATTTTAAATATTATGTCTAACTCATCAACTATGTATTCTGTCTGCTAACCACTGCAAGTGCAACATGGTGCTTGAGTACATTTTGAGTCGTAGCTTATTGATAGAACTTGATTAAGCAGTAGAACTGGGATCGATATATATATATATATATATATATATATATATATATATATATATATATATATATATATATATATATATATATATCAAGGAGTCCACATAATACTCTGTTTTATAGCAGCCATGAAACCAATTTTTTCAGCTAATACAGTTAATATAACACGAGTATTTAGCGTTTTCACATAGCTCTTACGATTATCTATCATCTGCTAGCCCCTACCACCTCAGCAAAGATAAATGACTAATTTTATGATATGAAAAACAAGCGGAGAATTCTATGAACATCAAATGAGTACATCTATGTTGCAGTCTATTTATAAGTGTGAAATATGCCACTGATCTTAAACTCCCAGATATGTCAACTTCTAGTCACTGTTATCTCAGCGAGTTTAATATGTGAAATTACACGAGTACAGGAATCAGGTGACCCACGTGGAGTTACGTGTTTTTTTTCCGGATGTCTTTTAGATGTTTACAAGGAACATGGAAGCATACGCGTGCGTTATTCTTTAACTGCTTGCGGTCAGTTAGCTGGATATGAGAGAGACAGACAGATAGATAGATAGAGAGAGAGAGAGAGAGAGTTAACGCAGCTAGTTTTCATTTATTTGTACTTGTTACAGATCACGTAAGCTTGT
>JAXCGZ010019840.1:0-5000 GCA_037179515.1 Halocaridina rubra
AATAACTTTTTCTGTCCTATTGCTGACGCTTCTTGAGATAAATCCTAAAATTCTGTTTGCTTTATTTCTGACTGCTGTGCATTGCTCTCTTGGCTTAAGACTACTACTCACAAGAACTCCCAAATCCCTTTCACACTGAGAACTCATGATTTCATGGTTATTTAGCTTATAACTAGTATTGTCTTTTATAGTACCCATTTTAACTACTTTACATTTTTCAACATTAAATTCCATTTGCCATTTGTCTGACCATTCAGATAATCTATTTAGATCTTCCTGTAAAGCATGAATGTCTTCTTTTCCATTTATAGTTCTACCTATTTTAGTGTCGTCTGCGAATTTACTTAGGTTACTACTGATATCCGAATCCAGATCATTTAGATATACGATGAATAATAGAGGACCCAGTACAGAGCCTTGTGGTACCCCGCTTGTAACCGAACCCCACTCTGATTTCTCTCCATTTATGCAAACCCTCTGTTTTCTGTCTTTTAACCATTGTTTGATCCATCTGAGCACAGCTCCTCCTATACCATGAGCTTCCAGCTTTTTAACTAATCTTTTGTGAGGAACTCTATCAAAAGCTTTGCTAAAATCTAGATATATTGTATCATATTCTTTGCCACAATCTACTGCCTCGTAAACTTCTGAATAAAAAGACAGTAAGTTTGTAAGGCACGAAAAACCCTTAAGAAACCCGTGTTGTGAAAGTTTTATCAGTCTGTGTAATTCTAGATGTGCCCTTATTTTATTTGCAATTATGGATTCTAGAATCTTACCCACTGTTGACGTTAAACTAACCGGCCTATAATTATTCTTTTTAACCCGTTCTCCTTTTTTAAATATTGGTACCACATCTGCCAATTTCCACTCCATGGGTACCGATCCTAATTTTATTGAATTATTAAATAATGCAGTTAGAGGACAACTAAGCTCTTCCTTGCATTCCTTTAATATTCTAGCATATATTCCATCAGGTCCCGGAGATTTATGAGCCTTTAATTTATCTATTTCTTTTATTACCTCCTCTCTCGTAATATTTATTGAACTAAGTATATTATCGGGACTGTCTCTGTAAATGGATTCTACTTCCGGAATATTTTCCAAGTTTTCATTTGTAAATACAGATAAGAAATAATCATTTAAACATGTACACATCACTTTATCGTCATCTGTGATATGGCCATTGGCTACTTCAATTGGTCCGACTTTTTCCTTAAATTTTGTTTGATAATGTTGATAAAACCCTTTAGGATTTTCTTTAGCTTCTCCTGCTATTCGAACTTCGTATTTTCTTTTCGATTCTCTAACTATCTTTTTAACTTCCCTGTTTAACTGTATATATTGCTGCCTCACCTGCTCTTCACCTCTTTTTAGTTTCCTGTATATTCCTCTTTTAATACCTATAAGATTCTTTATTCTATTGTTCATCCATTTAGGGTCATTTTTTCTTGATCTGCAATGTTTCATGGGAATATAGTCTCTCTGACTATTCTTAAGAGTCATGACAAAATTGTTATACACACACACACACACACACACACACACACACACACACACACACACACACAAACATACAACTAAAATATCCGAAAGAATCTTCCAGACACTATTTTGAGTTTAAAAATTATTATTATTATTATTATTATTATTATTATTATTATCATTATTATTATTATTATTATTATTATTATTATTATTATTATTATTATTATTATTATTATTATTATTATTATTATTATTATTATTATTATTATTATCATTATTATTATTATTATTATTATTATTATTATTATTATTATTATTATTATTATTATTATTATTGTTATTATTCCACCTATGGGGAACTAGAATTTCTCCTCCGTGTTCCCCACGTGTCGCTAGAGTCGACTAAAAGGTGTGGAACAAGGGAATACGAATCTCCTCTTCTGTGATTTCCTTCAACAAAGAGTCAAGCTTTCCGCTTTTGACGCAGCCAATCTCCTAATAAGGGGATTATGGTTTTCGTATATAGACAGACAGAATTATCATTATCTACATTATTTTTGTAATTATTATTATAATTATTATTGTTTTTATTATTATTATTATTATTATTATTATTATTATTATTATTATTATTATTATTACTATTATTATTACTATTATCATTATTATTATTATTATTATTATTATTATTATTATTATTATTATTATTATTTTATTATAATTATAATTATAATTATTATTATTTTTATTATTATTATTATTATTATTATTATTATTACTAATTATTATTATTATTATTATTATTATTATTATTATTATTATTATTATTATTATTATTATTATTATTATTATTATTACTAATTATTATTATTACTATTATTATTATTATTATTATTATTATTATTATTATTATTATTATTATTATTATTATTATTATTATTACCTCTATAAAAATCATTACGCTTCTCAATCGCAGTGACTTACGATAACTACTGAAAGCAACGAAGGCAATTACAGCACCTGTTAATTAACTGCGAATTACCTCACGCCGTAATAAAGACTTAACGTCCAAAACTGTAATGACATTTGCAATAATTAACAGAGGTTTTCTGAATAATAATGCTATGTTCATGAAAATACTAATTATATTTTGTTACGGGCGACAATACTAATTGGAACGCAAATGGAACACAGACAAACGAAAACAAATTAAAATGGAATATCTATCTATTTATCTATCTTTCTACCTAATCTATATATATATATATATATATATATATATATATATATATATATATATATATATATATATATATATATATATATATATATATATATATATATATATATATATATAATTCCGAGCCTTGCTGAGTATAACTTTTTACTTGATAAACCCGTAAAATTTAATTAAATAAAAAAATGAAAATGCTTTCAATACAGACACAATACCCTACTGACGTCAGCATAATATATATAAAGCTGAGAAAAGAGGTTGAAATACAGGCTTCAAATTATCCCGCCCATCCTTGCCTCCAGTTCTTATATGGTTGAAAAAAAAATTTATGGAATGATAGACAAAACACCTATGCTCCCCTATCTCTTATAATCGACTATTACGACACACTGGGAATGCGGGTAGCGATATCTTTACCCCATATAAACATCATTTTTATATACGCATCAAAAATGAGCAACATTATTTCTATTATTATTTCACATCTTTGCCGATGATTCTACCCTCCGTTTTTCCTCAGCCTTTTCTTCACAGCCTTCATCTGCTATTCGTAATCAGTCTCGTATTACTTTTTCTTGTATTCTCATCTCCGATATGCAGAGGGTATCAGAGTGGGACACCCAAAATTTATTTAAATTTGATGCTTCCATGACAGTTTCTGGCTGCCTCTTTATCTGCTTCTCCTCCTGATAGTCCCTTTGTCTTCGAAACTAACGAAATTTACCCTCTTACTTCCATTAACATATTAGGAATCCAGATATCCTCTAACACATGTCTTGGAGGAATCACATAATCTAAGTTTCTAAATCTGCATCCAAATAATTGGGGGATTTGTTTCGTTTTCATCATTACTTTTCCTCTTTACAGTTACTTAAAATCTATAAAAGTCTTATTTGTCCCTGCTTAGAATACTTCTCGCACATTGGGGGTGCTTCTTCTTATACTTATCTACTTGACAGGGTTCAATCTTACTTCTAATCTGAATTATCTTTCTCTTTGCCGTAAGGTATCATCCCTTTTTCTTTTCTATCGCTACTACTTCCCTAGCTGCTCTGATGAGTTGGAGAGTTGCATCCCTCCTCCACTGTCGAGGCAACTTAATATTCGCCAAGTGGCCTCGTGTCACAGGTACTGTGTGGAGATTTGTAGCTCGAGGAGTGCTCGGTGCAGCGACTGCTTCTTCCAAACTACCTCCAGACTCTGGAATTCTCTTCTTCCTTCTGTCTTTCCTAATTATTATAACCTATCTTCCTTCAAAACGCGGATTTATCGTCATCTCAGGCCCTAATCCTTTAACTATTTTTTTAAGCCTGTTCTTTTCCTTTGTGTATCATTACCTCATTTTTTCCTTGTCCTTAACCTTTTTCTTTCCCTTCCTTTAATGCTTTCTTCTTGTCCGGACAGTTTTCTTGCCTGTTCCGGTGTCACAATCAAAAAATAAATAAATAAAATATAGATATCAAAGACAAAAACGCAATATCCATTTAATTAAAGTATTTCTATAATAATCACACATAAAACAGATCTAATTTAATAATGAATAATTAAATATAAATTTTCTCTTATTTAAGCTAATTAATACAATCAATTAGGAAGGAATGTTTCGTTAATTATATTAATGTATCACGAAGAGTTCATAATAATCCACACTGTCATTGAGAAAAACATTTTAATGTAATTACGGTAATTGGGTAACTCTATTACGGTAATCAACATAAAAAAAAATTCTGGTTAATGAGACAAACTGGTTTAGAATTAAAAATACAGATAAATAATAAATAAATACATAAATAAATATATAAAACTCGTTGATGAATAAATAAACAATTAAATATATATAGAAAGTACTACAAAAACAACTAAACAAAAACATAATAGATATTTAATTAAATTGGCTCTCACTGAGTAACTAAATTAATACCTAAATCGGTAAGTAACAAATACATAAATATATGAATACATACACATGAAATATACATAAATAAATAAATAAATAATATAAATAAATAATTAAATAAATAAAACAAAATAAATACATAAATAAATAAATAATAAGCAAAATAACAGACAAACAAGTATCGTTGCTACTTTGGCTTGTTATCTACGTGTCATGAATCTACTGTAGTATGCGATCTACACTTTATATTGTGATCTATAATCTAATCTAATCTAACCTAACCTAACCTAACCTCTATTTAGCATTTTTAGCCGATGCACGTGCTGTTTATCGCTAGAATATCTAAGGTGTAGATATTTTTTCCTTGTAGATAACAAG
>JAXCGZ010019840.1:15000-25000 GCA_037179515.1 Halocaridina rubra
TGGGGCGGGCACAATATCAAAGAATAGCCTCAGCGTATTCCCTGCGTGTCGTAAAAGGCGACAAAACGTGGACGGGACGGGGGGACTGGGAATCCCCCCCCTTGTACCAACCTCCTGTGAGACGTCAAAGAAGAAGGGGAGTGGGGGGGAGAATAACTTCTCCCCAAACTGTTTTCCTTTTTTGATGTCGGCTACCCCCCAATTTAAGGGGGAAACAGCCAAGGTATATGTATATATGTATTATTATTATTATTATTACTATTATTATTATTATTATTATTATTATTATTATTATTATTATTATTATTACACAAGACAAATTTTGCACAAGTATAATTATTGGATCTATTAATTAAGTGTTATCTTTCAATTTACAGGTTGTACATGCAAGCATATACATAATCCTTCCGCGATGTATATGTATGTGTGTAAATGCATGTGAAAAAAAATCTACTGATTATATTTCAAAGAGAGGGATATAGGATGTGAACCCCCACTCCCTTAATATAAAGCTTTAAAAAAAAAAAAACTTTATTGTTGAAAAGATAAAGAGAAGATAAAAGATAGGAAAATAAAACAAATGAAAAATAATAGGAAAACTTGTATACATATGGCTATGTAATAAAAAAAAATATACCAAACAGAATAAGGAGAAAAACATATGTACAATACATAAGAAAAACATCGTTCACACCAATTTTGAAAAGATAGAAAACAAAAATCTATACGGAAAACAAGGAAGGAATTTTTGTGTCGTGAAAAAGAAGTACAAGTGACTGATGGATGAAGTGGTGAAAAGTGTCTAGCTTCATGTTTCTCATTAACATAGGAAAAGGAAGGAATAATTACGTTCATAAAGTCAAAATCAATGAAACTAAGAAACAAAAAAGTAAATAAATAAAGGAAGAAAAAATAATTGTCATATATGTTGTAAAGCTTGAACGCAACTCATTAGATGCATATAAATGAAGGACAGAAATTATTTGACACTATTAATATAATTAAGAGAGAAGACTCTTGATGCATTGATAAGAGGAAATAGTAAGGGAAATTCAGGTGTCTAGAAATAGCGAATTTATCGTTCAAGGGAGTCAAAAAGGATCGTTCATAAGCATCATGTCCAGAGCCGAGCGTTCACCCGAACCAAGAATTAGAAGTAAAGAGTTAGCTGCCATCGGTAAGTAGCAATATAGCGACTTCTTTTTGTTAGGTAAAAAGGGTTAATGGACTAAGCATCTCTGCATAAAATAATAATAATAATAATAATAATAATAATAATAATAATAATAATAATAATAATAATAATAATAATGATAATAATAATAATAATAATAATAATAATAATAATAATAATAATAATAATAATAATAATAATAATAATAATAATAATAATAATAATAATAATAATAATAATAATAATAATAATAATAGTGGTAGTAGTAGTAGTAGCAGTAGTAGTAGTAGTAGTAGTAGTAGTAGTAGTATCATATGTTGAAAGTTACTTGAATGCTATGCTGGATTATTATTATTATTATTATTATTATTATTATTATTATTATTATTATTATTATTATTATTATTATTATTATTATTATTACTATTAGCATTATTATTATTATTATTATTATTATTATTATTATTATTATTATTATTATTATTATTATTATTATTATTATTATTATTATTATTATTATTATTATTATTACAAGAACCTCTAAAGTCATCAAATTGACTTTTAAACTAGATATACATCTTAAAATGCAACATTTCTTTAAAACACTAGGTAATATACTTAATTACCAAGTATTTATATATACAAAATCATATATATCAGTGTTATTTCACTTGTACGTAAACTCTTGCCACTAACCCCGAGCCGCATCACTTATGTGGACAGCTGCAGTTAGCACAGGCTGTGGGAGGAGCTCAACGCATTAAAAAGAAAATTTATAATTATCCTATTTTTAGAAAGTGGTGGGTGGCGGATTCTCTCCAAGTGAGGAGTTGGGCATCCTCTGCCTCCCACAGCTCAATTTTTCTTTCTCTCTTACACTGTACTTTATTTTTTCTTTCTCATGGAGCGGAAAACAAGTGTTCCTCAGTGCTCCCTTGCGAGTCGTAAAACTAGACTATTTGGGGCAGATAAAAAAGGGAACTAGAAACCCCTCTTCTATTCCTGCCGCACAGAGTCAAAGCATACGATGGTGTTCTGGTAGGTAAGCTTCATCCAAAACCTCTTACAATGGGTATTGCAGCCATTGCATACAAATATTTTTGTTAGTTTACAAAATACAATAAAGCTAATCACTGGGGAGTAACTGCCGTCCTAAGCCTGGACCTGTGAAGAGAGCTGGCACCAGGAAGGGCATACGGGTGTAAAACTCTCAGACCAATTTCACTAATCTCTAATTGCTAGTGAAAAACAACCACCCAATATAAGGAAGGGAAACATTGTCAAGAAAAAGAAGACAGAAAGAGAGCAATTGTAATAGCAGCGATATAAGAAGAAAAGTAGTAGTAGTAGTAGTAGTAGTAGTAGTAGTAGTAGTAGTAGTAGTAGTAGTAGTAGTAGTAGTAGTAGTAGTAGTATGCAAATGAACATACCAAAAGACTCCAAAATATACTCGCAGGAAAATCCACTCTCCGATACGTTAATACTCTCCAAAATTCGCATTTCAGAAGAACGTGCATTCGACACCGCTCAACAGTAATTTCATCATAATGGCCTATTTTCACGAAATAATGGTTTAAATCACCTCAGAATATTATCCCTCGCTACCCATTACATGATGAAATATGGCAATGGTATATAAGTTGTAAACACCTGAGCAAAAGGGTGTTTTTCTCCAACAAAAGAGCCCACAGTCGCTCGTTACAACAGTCATGGATACTTTCTTCATTATGCACTAAATCACATACCTTAGTTAAAATCCCTATATCTTGTTTATTAATGTCTGTGAGATATAAACTTGTAAACTGACAGATAAGCAAATATAAATCAGCTGTAATATATGTACACTACGTCACATACACAAACAAGCTGGTGGATAAATATATGTATTTTACATGCGTGATAGCAAGAAAAGTCGAATATCATGAAACACTCTCCCTTACAATGTCCATAACAGCTTGCATTTCAAGTTTAATAATGTTGTCACTGCTGGACATTAGCACTTCTTAAAATTGTAAATACATCCGTTTATAAACTGCATAGGCCTACATATATTTCATAAACTTTGCATGGGTCAATAAATACCAGAGAATTCTATCCTCAAATTCTCTGCGTGTTGTAAAAAAAGACTAAAAGGGTTACAGGTGATGCTCTCTCTCTCTCTCTCTCTCTCTCTCTCTCTCTCTCTCTCTCTCTCTCTCTCTCTCTCTCTCCTCTCTCAGAGAAAACGAGTTGTTTTCTACGTTTTATGGCTATTCGTTTTAGGAGGTATTTGCTGGAGTTATTCATTTTTACATGGTATAACCTAGTACTACTTCAATATACAATGGTTATCAGAGGTTTATTTCAATGTGCAATGTCATTTCATTGGGTACTAATGTTTTAAAGCTGCTTTTTGAGGCAATTCATCTTTTCAGGGTGCTTTCAGGGACTTTAACTTCACAATGGTAATCAAAGGTTAACATTACGGTCAAATATACTACATAGGGGTTGCTGTTAGCAATCTATAGCTGGAGTTATTTCAATTTGGCTTATGGTCAAAGTGTGTTCTTTGGTTCGGACACCCCCATTAAAAGCGGGAATGGGGTCTTCGAATGTGTGATTAAAAAAAGCTATACAAATTTCACTTTACAAAGGATTATGAAAGGTATACCTATACTTCAAAGGTTCTCTATTCGGGTTCTTCATCATTACTGGCGTTTCAAGGGGTTATTCATTTCTACAAATGGTGTTCGGAACTCATTTCGTTTTAAATGGGGCCAAAATATGGTTATTTCACTCTACAATGTGCTCTGTGGGGGTTGTTCATCTTTACAAGCAGTGTCGATGAATAATTCGTCTTTACAGGGGGTTTCTTTTTTTATGAGTGTGACATTGGGACAGGCAAGAAAACTGCCCTCATCAATATAGGCCCCTCAACGAAGAAAACATTAAGACGAAGGAAAAGAAAGAGGTTACAGACAAGGTAGAGATGAAGTAATGAAGTGTAGTCACCGTGGCTCAACCGGCAGCGTCCGCGACTTTGAGGCGTCAGGTCGACGGTTCGCGCCCCGTCACGGTCTGAGGTTAGCAAGGGCATGCACTCAGGGTAAGGATTACATCTGCCAAAACAAGTCCTTCGCAAGAAGGCAACCGTCCTAGCCCTTGGTTGAAAAGGGAGTCCGTGACGTAAAACCGGAACATACACAAAGGAGAAGGAAACACTGAAAAAAATAGTCAAAGTACTGAGGGCCTAGATATATGGAGACTTAGACCCTGAGATGACGATAGATCCGCTTTTGAAGGAAGACAGGTTATAAGAATTAGAGAAATACAGAAGGATGATGAGGGTTCCATAGTCTGGAGGTAGCTGGGAAGAATCAGTCGCTGCACTGATCAATCCGCGAGTTACAGTTATCTGGGTCTATATCAAAGGTTTAATGCTCCTTACAATGTACTTTTATAAGGGTTCCTCACTTGCAAAAGTTGTTTCTAGGGATTATTTATATTTACAAAAGGTTCTTTCAGCGCTAATTTATCTTTAGGTCTTTTGATATGGGGTTATCTAAGTTATTCCTCAATTTTCAATGTGCTGCATGGAGGGTGTTCATGATTAAAAACTATTTCCAGTGGTTATTGATCTTTATAAGATATTTTCGGGTATTTATCACTTTTTGGTTATCAAGAGTCTAATGTCTCTTTTCATTATGCATCCTGTGTGCTGTTCGTGACCAGAAGCTACTTCTAGTTTTATTCATCTTTATATGTTGTTTTCAGGGTAATGAATTTATACATGGTGTTTTCTTCTATCATTTTCCTTTGCAAGGTGTTAAAAAGGGTTTATTTTACTTAAATATGTGCTATATGAGATTCTTCATATCGACATGTTGTGTCCTGATGATATTTACAATTAAAAGTTGCGCCCCGAGGTGTTTACACGGCGTTTCCTTTGGCTATTTCCCTTCATATGGTGCCTTCGGGCATTTATCTTGACTTACAATATGTTAATTGAGAGTTATTTGTCACTCTAGCCGGAGTGACAAACCCGTATTCGATCCCACTGCGGAGTGTAGGAAGGAAATTCAGGATTAATCCACAAACTCAAACCTATTACACAAAAAACGGCAAAAACAATATATCATTGCAATATGTTTCTTTATAGCTTTATCTCACTTTACATGGGATTATCGCGGGTTTATTTTACAATAAAATGTGTAACGGGTGTTTTTATGATTATAAGATGCTTCGAGGGGTTATTCATCTTTACAAATGTTTGCTGCGGTTATCTCACTTTTATGTGGTCATCGGGGTTTCACTTCATTTTAAAATGAGTTAAATTGTTGCTGTTTTTATCTTTACAAGGTTTTTCCTTGGGTTGTTCATCTTTACACGCATTTGCTAAGGCAATAATATTACTAGGGTTATCAGGAGTTTATAGCACTCTACAAAGTGCAATATGTTTGTTATTCATCATTAGCAGTATTTTCTGAGGTTATTTGTCCTTACAAGGGGTATATTATTTCCCTCTACAATGAGCTTAAAAAGACCTATTCATCTTTACAAGGTGTTTATTGGGGCTATGCATCTTTACGAGGGGGCTATTTCACTTTAAAAAAAGAATAATCGGAGATTTATTTTCTTCAGCAATTTGCTCTATGGGTGTTATTCACCTTTAAAATATGTGTTCTCTAGGCTGTTATCAGTATACAATTTGTTTTCGGACGTTCTCTAAAAAACAATCCCAAAAAATTAGTAACTTGAAAAATCACTCTCATAACATATTTTTTTCAATTTTTCATTGTTTCCTCACACAGAACAACAATATGGAACACCATCGGCAGGTACACCATCAGGAGGAACTCCTACGGCTGGAACACCTCTATTACCAGTCAGACGACCGCCAAGGGCTTCCACGCCTTCAA
Organism: Halocaridina rubra; assembly: GCA_037179515.1. Classification (NCBI taxonomy): domain Eukaryota; kingdom Metazoa; phylum Arthropoda; class Malacostraca; order Decapoda; family Atyidae; genus Halocaridina; species Halocaridina rubra. The sequence goes on from JAXCGZ010019840.1 coordinate 21,073, forward strand.
CAGCCACACTCTCTCCAACTCACACAGGGACTCCGCCCCCAAGTTCACCTCGTTTGGAAACCCCGCAGCCGGAGTCAGCCCCGGGGTCAAGGAGGTAAGGAAGCGAGTGTTTTGGTGTGCTTTGGGATTATATACAGGAAGATATTATTGTCTTTGTATTTGCTACTCTCATTAATAATATTGTCAGATGAATATAATGTAATTTTGTATTAACAGATCATCTCTGTCACCACACGCTCCCGAATCCCGAAGGAGTTCTCTCACGAAGAAAGCGCTGACGGGAATAGTCAAAGATGCCAGGAAAGGAATAAAAGACATCACCGACACGTCCCTGAAAGCGGGACAAAAGGTAAGAACTACCAGCAATAATAATAATAATAATAACAACAGCACACAAAAGGCTGAAAAAGGGCAGAAGAATTCGAATTTTATTCAGGATTATAAGAAAATCGATCAAAAGCGATATACTCTCCTATCCTAACTTAACCTAACCGTAACCTTAAATACCCTAATTAACTTTTCCCTGTAAGTGAATTTTTCGGCATCTATTTCTCTGGTGAATTTTGCTTTTCAAGTAACCTAACCTAAACTACTATTGTCGCTGACTATTCCGCACACTGTTTTGCGATATTATTTTATGCTAAATATAAAGATAAGTGTTTTTTTTTCATAAATTGAAAAAGTACTATACAATGATGTAACCCACGCGTAGAACGACCCTGCATAATTCTTTCTTTTTCGCAAAAATCCCTTTATTTATGAACCGACCTTGAATAATTCCATGAAAAGGGAATTTTTTTTTTATAGGAAATAAATTTTCCACATAAATACACTCTACCTCAGAGAATGCAAAACTCTTAAGGGAAAACATGTGATATAGTTATTTTTCCTCCTAAATATAACTTTAAATAAAACTTCTCTCATAGAGAGAGGATATGACGGAATTTAACTTACTTCTATTTTGGGGATATTTCAATTAGCTAACATCAAGAGACCTTTGCATAAGATTCTCTTTTACACAGTACAGATTGCCAACACAACAACAAAAAAATATTCCTCAAGGGTTAGACATAAGAGAGAATTTTCGATAATTATTTTCGGGCATATTTCAAGCATGATGACTTCTTATAAATATAATATTTTCTACAAAAACCCTTCAAGGGGCAGAAATAATCGGGGCTTTAATTAAAGTTTTGGGTATAGACATAATATCCTTTTATTACTGTGATGACCTATTTTTCTGCAAGAATTAACTTTTCTTACAAATTTAATATAGTATTAATATTGTAATAATGTCCATTGAATAATCTGTGAAAAAGACATTTATTAATTATTATTATTATTATTATTATTATTATTATTATTATTATTATTATTATTATTATTATTATTATTATTATTATTATTATTATTATTATTATTATTATCATAATAATAATAATAATAATAATAAATGTCTTTTTCACAGATTATTCAATGGACATTATTACAATATTAATACTATATTAAGTTTGTAAAAAAAAAACTATTATTATTATTATTACTATTATTATTATTATTATTATTATTATTATTATTATTATTATTATTATTATATCCCTCTAAAATCATATTTCCCACTATAAATGCCCCAAACAAAGGAAATATTTAAGGCTGTTCTATTTTCCGGTATATTTCGAGGGTGGGGAAATACCGGAAGTTCCAGCATAAGTTAAATGAAATATACAGCATAAAAATAATTTCATCTTTTTCTTTTCAAATATAATCCTCTTCCACAAAAATTCACACTGAAAAAAAAAACTGAATAATGTTTTTTTTTTTTTTTTTTTTTTTTTTTTTTGGGGGGGGGGTTGTTTCTGGGATAACCAATCCAAAGACCTTGCATAAGTTTAATGAAATTGAGAAAAAATTAAAGTATCGCATTTTGCATAGGTCTTAAGTTTGCCTCAAAAATTCCCTAAAGAGTCAAATGACTGCGAAAGGCTGTTCAATTTTGGGGTATATTTCAGGGACAAACTCTCGAGCGCTCTGGCATCAGTTCGTTGAATTGGAGAGTAAAAATTACTTTCCTTTATTCCACAAAACTCAACTTTTCCACAAAGTCCTCCCAAAAGAGGTGATAACGGGGATATTAATTAATTTATTTATTTATTTATTTATTTATTTATTTTTATTATATTTATTTATTTATTTATTTATTAATTTTAGTATTCCTCCGGTTCAAAATATCGAGCATTCTTCCAAGCTCCATTAAATTGAGAGCAAAGAATTTTTTTTTTCTACAAAACTACCATTTCCAGTATAAATCCCCTCAAAGTGTGGATATATCAAAGGCTCTAGTTCTAATTTTGGATATATTTCAAGGACTACATATCGAGGAACCTTGCAAAGTTCCATGAACTTTAGGAAAATAATAATAAAATAGTTTTGTTCTTTTTTCAGAAAAATCAAACTTCTGCTTATTTGTGGGGTGAAAATATTTTATTTATTCTATCCTTGAACATATTTCAAGGATAAAATATCGTGAGATCTTGCTTAACTTTGATGAACCATTTTTCCCATAAGAAATATAATTTTCGACATAAGTCTCACACCAAAGAATATTCAGATGGCTGTTCTATTTTTCTATTTCAGACACACTATGGGTCGCCCTTGCGTAAGTTTGTTGAACTAGATCAGTGATTTTTAATCTGGGCGACAGCGCCCCCTGGGGGCGCTGGGCTTGATGAAGGGGGTAATAAATAGGTTCTTGGAGGCACTGAGGGGGCGTTGAGATTACATAATAAAATTAATTTTTTACTTCAATAGGAATTTTATTATACATGACAGGGCTGTTATTTTAACTTAAATAAAACAAAAGCTAAACATTGAAGACAATACATGTCGAAAGAGATTACATTTAAAATAAAGAACACCATTACTATCGACAAAAATTTTCTGACCATAGAATTTTATTATCCCCATTAAGAAAACTTAATTCAAATTTCCTGCCTTTCCCAAATGAAGGGAGGTGTTGGGCTATGCAACTAGGTGAAAGTGGGCTCTAAAAAACAAAAAATAGAATAAAGCAGATTATTTCTGATCCGGCAGGTATTGTATGTTTCCGGGAGAGTGGGTAGCAGGTATCAACTGCAATTCTCTCTTGACACACACACGCAATCTTATATACACGCATACAATCTTTTTAAAGTGCGTAGTAAGTCACTGGGTTCATGAGTTAGTCTAATCCAGCGACTCACTTCAATTCAGTGAGACAGTATAGGTCCATAATTTTCCTGAAAATAATGCATTGACTTAGTATCTCAATTCAGTTTCATAAGCAACTGCGATTCAGAGAGTCAAAGCAAGTCAATGAGTCATCGTAAGTCCATGTATCACCTGGAATCAACTCATTAAATCGATAACTCATTCAAGTTCATTCACATGCCATTCTGATGGAATGAGTCACCTCGAGTCAATAAACCTAAATAACTTCGCGAGTCTCTGTAGTGAGAGACTTGTTTGGTGCCCGCGAACTGCTCTGATCCAGTGGGTCGGCATGACTCAGTAGAGGGGTTTACACGGTCAAACGGTTCGTCGAGCGCGGTTAGACAGACAAGTGTTTGAAGTGATATTCGAACGTGTGAACGGGGTATTTAGATGTCTTACACGTTTGTCGAACGTGTTCGACAAACGTGTAAGACATCTAAATACCCCGTTCACACGTTCGAACATCACTTCAAACACTTGTCTGTCGAACCGCGTTCGACGAACCGTTTGACCGTGTAAACCCCCCTTAAGGGGGGTTTACACGGTCAAACGATTCGTCGAACGCGGTTCGACAGACAAGTGTTTGAAGTAATGTTCGAACGTGTGAACGGGGTATTTGGTTGTCGAACACTTTCAACAAACGTGTTAGACAACCAAATACCCCGTACACACGTTGCAC
>JAXCGZ010019841.1:0-5000 GCA_037179515.1 Halocaridina rubra
CAAAGAACATATACCTGTTCCATGAATAATAAAATATAAAAACACACGCGGAACAAAGAACATATACCTGTTCCATGAATAATAAAATATAAAAACACACGCGGAACAAAGAACATATACCTGTTCCATGAATAATAAAATATAAAAACACACGCGGAACAAAGAACATATACCTGTTCCATGAATAATAAAAAACTACTATATAAACATGATAAAAAAACAGGAATATTAAAAAGGTTCCGTTGTTTTGTTTTACTACGTAATGGTGCCACACTCCTCCTTCTGCAGTGATGAGCACTTTACTCACTGCAATGCTTTCAACGTAAGGCCGCTTTCACACCAAAGTGGCACGTCGCAAGTGGCATGCCACGTGGCACGCCAGTTGAAAACGAACATCCGGAAATATATGAAACCTTTCACATAGAAGTGCCGTGGCACAAGGGACGTGTTACGCCACTCTGTGGAAGGTTTCATATATTTCCGGATGTTCGTTTTCAATTGGTGTGCCACGTGGCATGCCACGTGCGACGTGCCACTTTGGTGTGAAAGCGGCCTAATGCTCTCGTTCTGCTTCCAACACTTTCCCTCGCACATGACCGCATTATCAAGTGGTCCAAGGTTACAGCACTCGAGGAATATTAATGAATTTAAGAAGACCAAAACTCCTTGGAAAATATTGCCTCAATTTGCTTAGACATCAAACTACAAATAAAATAACGAATTAACTGTACCTCCAAAACACGCAATCGCTTTCGAGCGTGACACTCGCAGAATCAGAAAATCATCGGTTCCACTCCTCGAGGAATATTAAGATTAGAAAAGGCAAAAACAGGCTGCATTACGCGTGGTTTAAGAAACTCCTTGAAAAATGCAGTTCTCTCTAGTGCACCTCTAAGCCACACCAAGATAATAATGCCAAAATATGCCATCTAGAGCTTGACACCAGCTTTATTAAGAAGACATTGGCCTGCACTAAGCGAGGAATATTAATGATGTGAAAATGGTCGAGACGCTTTCGAAAATGTATTAAAACCTCTGTGTATAGCCTACACAAGCCTAGATAAATAAAGTTACTTAATAATTGTACTTCCTTAACAGGCAGTCTCTCGCGAACGACCCTAGTATCATGGCCCGATTTCTTAAACAGTGTAAACCTAGGATACCATATTGTTAGTTAGCTAGACACACACATGGATTTCATAACCGCATCTGACGCGGTTCTGTGTATGGCTAGGATCCCCCCATAGGGAGACCCTAGCCATGCACAGAACCGCGTCAGATGCGTTTATGAAATCCATTTGTGTGTCTAGCTAACTAACAATATGGTATCCTAGGTTTACACTGTTTAAGAAATCAGGCCATGGAGGGATCCTGGCCATACACAGAACAGCTTCAGATGCGATTATGAAATCCATTTGTGTGTCTAGCTAATTAACAATATGGTATCGTAGGTTTACACTGTTTAAGATATCGGGCCAATAGGTCTAAGACTGCACTAGTCTAGAAATATTATTAAGGTTAGAAATGCTAAGACTCCTTGAAAAACGTATCTGAAATCTCTACAGATCACCTTCCGTCATAACAGACGAAATGACGTACAAAAAGTATCTCCAAAAAATGCCTGCTCTCGCTCATGACACCAGCAAAATCTATTAATGCACAGCACATGAAATATAAATGACGTTAAAGGGGGGTTAAAACTCCTTAGAAACTGTATCTGAAATCTCATAAATCCCCCCCCCCACTCTACCCCAAGTAAATATTACGCACTAAGACTTTTACTCTTGAAATTACACCACAAAAATTAATAAACTTATAAAAGCTGAGATTCCATGGAATATGTATTTGAATCTCTAAAGATCCTCACGATAAAGACTCAATAAATTTTTCAAATTGTTAAGTGTTGCTCCAAATGATAATAGAGACTGTAGTACAGAGTAGAGAGAATTCCGGTCTAATATTTGATACCTTTTGTCAGTGACGACTAAAAGGGATGGGGGAACGATGGACTGGAGTTCCCATCCTTCCCGATATTCCATTTTTGCCAAAAAATAAAAAATAAAAAGTAGATGGAAGAGGTTAGGCTGGTCAAACTATAATATAGTGTGTTTAACTCTTTTTTTTTCAGCAGGTCACGGCTTCACAGTAAAACAATTATCATTATTATCATTATTATTATTATTATTATTATTATTATTATTATTATTATTATTATTATTATTATTATTATTATTATTATTATTATTACTATTATTATTATTATTATTATTATTATTATTATTATCATTATTATTATTATTATTATTATTATTATTATTATTATTATTATTATTATTATTATTATTATTATTATTATTATTATAGACACCACCTTCCCGAAAAAAATTTATTATGAGAGAACGCTTATCCGATATCGTAAAAATCAAGATTTTCATTGATGATGATAGTGATGATAATTATTAGAGAGAGAGAGAGAGAGGAGAGAGAGAGAGAGAGAGAGAGAGAGAGAGAGAGAGAGAGAGAGAGAGAGAGAGAGAGAGAGAGAGAGAGAGAGAGAAGAGGAAACGCCTTCTACCAGCAATGTCACTCACCCTTTTCAAGTCAACATCATTAAGGTGAAACTTCTATTTTGGGAAGCAACATATGATCTCTCTCTCTCTCTCTCTCTCTCTCTCTCTCTCTCTCTCTCTCTCTCTCTCTCTCTCTCTCTCTCTCTCTCTCTCTCTCTCTCTCTCTCTCTCCCCTTTTATTGAATGGTATTGAAATATTATCAAAGAATGTCCCAGACCCTTTCATGTATCTATACACAAGAGGGGCAAGAAATGGTATCTATTGTAAGAATATCATAAAGGGTTAGGGTACAAAATGTGTGTGTGCGTGCGCGTGCGTGCAGTGTGTGTGTGTGCAAGTTACAAGTTTTAAATGAACACTTATTGCGTTTGTTGGTGCGGTAAATGAAGAAAAGAAATTAAATGTAAGAGAGGAAACATAAAAAATCTGCTGTTGTTCGTGGTTTACAAAAGGGACTCAAACTATGTTAATGACTTGAAATGTGTATGGAATTAGATCTTTTACGAGCCCACGTGCTGGATCTATTGGAAATGTCTGTTTTATGTCCAGATTGCTAGAGAAATGTCTTCTAGTGACAGATGAAATGCCTTTGTACACAAAACGATTATTTTTCACTGAGCATAACATACATACATACAGACAGACAGACACAAACAGACTTACGTATATACATACATACTTACAAGCCCTAAATTCCCCTTGTAGAGGGGGTGGCGAAGTCAAGGCATACACCAAATCTTATTCATCTCTCTTTTCACAAACACCTTTACTCTTACACATTCCACTACCACGCACATTCAAAAAGCAAGTGACTTTTGGTGGGAGCTTTCCTACCAGACTTCCCTCATATAGTAGACTGTTCATAAGAGAAAAACATTTAAGAGGCTTCCAGTCCCCTCGCTCCGCCCCATTTTGTGGAATTTTCAAGGGAAGAGAAAAATGCTTGATGAGAGAGTATAAAAGAATGAACTCGGGGAGGCTGAGGCCGCTAAACTTCTCGCTTGGGCAGAGATTAAACCTGAGTTCATATCCCACTAAGTAGTGGATACAAGTGTAAGAGAGGCAATAATGAACTGATAGTTACACATGATCCTCGAATATCAAGATACGGTAATGTATAAAAAGGTAACCTTGTGTTTGCATATAAAAGCATTTCTAAATTAGAAATTCTTGGATCTTATTCAAGGTTCGAATGTTTTTCCTCATGCAATAAACAATAGAGAGTGGACATTTTAGGTACGAAAAAATATAATCTACAACGTAACAGTTGATATTATTCTTCTATACAGTGGCAGCATCATACCACATCGTCCACCCCAATTATATTATCAGTTGCTTTATATCCTTGAATTAGTACTGATTTGCCTTCAAAAGTAAGAGCCAATAGACAACACCTTTTTCCACCTAAAATCTGCCGGACGAGCTTTTCTGCCCTTATTGAAGCCTGGTTTCGTAAAGGCACTCTACCGCCACATCGATATACTTACTAAAAAGACAGGTTCAACCAAATGGAAATCATAGTTCTCTCAAAAAAGATTTAATTGCTGCCATATCATTGAGCATATACTGAATTTACAGGGATACTTTGGACGCATGAAAAGCCAACGGTGATTTTAGAAAACAAAAGAGCCATTACTGGCGCTCAAGACACCAATCAGACTAATGGCAGTATCTGATGCCAGTATCTAAGATACAAACTAATCAACTTGGAACGATTTTGCAGATGCCAGTTTTTAGCGTGGCAATTTGTCGTAAGAACAATTCGGCTGATGCCATCACCAACAAACAGTGGTTATCATGAGATTGTTGACACCATGACTTGTGGTACCAGTCAGACAGATCTCAAAGAACTGCTTCATTTCAAGCCAGGACAACATTTTTTTAACAATAATGCCATACTTCGAAGATAACAGACAAATATTTTGGCTAAGATACAGTCTGAAAGAACAACCTCACTGAACACTGGTACCAAACTTTGGACAACAGATTGTTCTTCAAAGATACCAGACCAGTATATCTGGTCATTAATCAGTCTCTTTTGGGAAGAATTGGTCGATGCCAGGGCAGTGGAAGCCAGATGGACCCCTAATTTTATTTGGTCTTGGCAGAAGGCACAAAAAGAAATAAAAGTAAGAATTCTAGCAACCGATCGCTTCAAGCACGAAAGAATTCAGCAAAAGATCCTGCCAAAAATCTGACCTCAGCGAAGAGAGACAAGCATGGCAAAGACCGGCCGAGTTAATTTGTATATTTATCATTCGCATTTAACAAGGAGCCGCGGTAGGTCAATGGTAGAGCGCGGGAGTCAGACAGCAACTAACGAGGGCTCAAGCCCACCGCGAGGAGTAAGGAATGGCATCCATGCTTAATCCCCTTGTAGTTCTAATATGTCTGTGTGCACCCCATGCGAATGGAGACTAATTGTGACA
>JAXCGZ010019841.1:10000-12500 GCA_037179515.1 Halocaridina rubra
GGGGGACATGGAGAGTGCACTTACAAGTCGGTGAGTAACAGAAGAGGGATATCCGTAAGAAAACTGGAAGAGAAGAAGACAATTAATAGGGTTAGACGGCAACATGGATGGATGGATAGAGGGATAGATCGTTGGAGGAAGCCCCTTTTTTCAATTCTGGGGGACGGGGGAAAGCAAGATCTTTGTCTGAAAGTTAGGGTGGAGGGTTATATAAATTTTAAATTTTTATGCAGGTAATGCTTAGCAAAGGAGGGAAAGCGGTAAAACGAGAATAAAGAGGAAAATTATGAATAAATAATTTTCCTTTTGATGCAAGTGTCATACTTCTGGGAGCAATTTTCATGAAGCAGATGAAAAATGTGTAGCCAATGTTCTAGAAAATTATAGGATTTATTTTTCTTAAGATTTTGGAGATTGCACCAAGGACTCAGGAACAGTACAAGATGTTAAGCATAAGTATTTTTTTTTTAGAATTTTGGAGGTTGCAACAGATATCAAAGCACTACAAGATACTATAAACAGATAATATTTATAATACCTACGATGGTTCCGAAAGACTGCTCAATATAACACTTGCATCAAAACCTTTAGATTTCGTGAATGGATTGTAGTGGCATATCTGCTCAACACTATAGGTTAATTTATTCCTTACTTCAAGGGAAAAATGAACAAAATAGGGTAATAGATTAATGGACTTGAGCTCAAAATGAAAACTTCAACAGAAATAAACCGTTCTAAAAGTTACAAGAACTTCTCGAGACAACAAAACACTAAGATATATATTTTTTCCTTCAGTAAATTCTGGGGAAAAACTCAAGTCCAGTAGATAGACTACAAAAGCTGTTGAAAAGAGTACTGTATATCCAAAATATAAACGCTGGATCATTGCAATTGGTAGAAGGAGGGTATGGGATGGGTACAAAATCTTTAAAAATTTAGTGCAGAAATTCAAAATACTTGGGATATATTCGTGCTGTTTATACATAATACATTTTGGGAGTTGGGGGTGGAACAGAAGGAGCTGGAAAAGAAGAGGGAGTAAATTAACTTTACAAGATTATATAAACACAAGTTGATGAATGTGAAAATATATACAGATGTTAATTCTGAAGGAGCACCAGCACATCGGAGATAATCCGATGAAACTTCTCTTTCTCATTCCACAGTAGTATTATCATTCTTGAATCAGTAGTAAAAACAGTTTTTCCTCAATGAATATCTTAAAAACTAAATGGATTAAGGATCAAATTATGATAATGAAAAAGGCGTTGAGAAAATACGAATGAACGACATTCAATGTCATAATTGCCAGTGTATTAGCCTAAATGTGAAATGGCCTATCTTGCTCACCTTTATAGGATTTTCTCAATTTCGTGAAAGTCGTGACAAAAAAAGGAATATCGGCTTTTCAGAGAACAACTCTCAAATTTAATCCGTTCTATTTCAGAAGAAATATTTTATCAATAATAATGTATTATAAAGTTTTAAAAATAATTTAACTGAACTAGAATAAATTAACGAGATGAAAGCAAGAATTTCACTTCCTTTTTGTCAGAGAATTGGATTTTCCTTATGGGGTTAGCCTAGGCTAGAATACAATTATTGTGCGTACAAATTTTTTTTTTAACAAAACTGTGATGAATAAAAATTTCCATTCTGATCAGCTGAAGTGTAAGACGACATAAAGTTCTATCGGATAGTGAAGAAAATTTTTTGATGTATATAATAGTACTATTCCACAAGTATTGAGAGATGAATATGCAAAATAATCATCAAGAACCTGATAAAAAAAAAAAACAAGAAGATATTCGACTGGCGTAAGTAGAAAAATATTTAGTCTCAGTACCATCGACAACTGGGGAAGAAATGCAAACAAGACAGGAAGTGTAAGGCCGCTTTCACACCAAAGTGGTACGTCGCACGTGGCATGCCACGTGGCACCCCAGTTGAAAACGAATATCCGGAAATATATGAAACCTTTCACCCAGAAGTGGCGTTTCACCTGGGACGTGTCACGCTACATCTGTGTGAAAGGCTTCATATATTTTCGGATGTTCGTTTTCAACTGGCGTGCCACGTGCGACTTGTCATTTTGGTGTGAAAACGGCCTAACAATCACACCGAAAGTTGCCATCTCCAAGGGGCCAAGGAAGGGATACACTGGCAACAAAGCAAAAAACAGGACCTTTTCATTGCAATATCATAAAAACCTGTTTCTTAACAATTAGATGACGTTATTGGGGGAGGGGGATTAAGGGCTAATGATACCCCTTAAAATCCCTGTCTCAGGCAATTTGAAGAGTCTTAAAGTTGCAATGAGTATTCAAAAAATCAAAATCGGGAGCAACACCAAAAATGGGATCGAGGTTGGGCACAATTGGAAAATCTCTTCAGGACTTCAGCTTTTCTGCAGTAGTGGTAGTAGCTGCAATGAGGGAGGAAGACATGGTAAAGTCTGTCTGATATAAAATGGATTCAAAAGTAAGGGATCTCTGGGAAT
>JAXCGZ010019841.1:22500-32369 GCA_037179515.1 Halocaridina rubra
CATCCAACCCGTAGGCGCCATTGGAAACACGGAATTATGCTGACTTCACAAAACCCGAAAACGAACCAAGAAGGAGTCACATATGTTTCCTTTTGATGATTCTCACATCATGAAGCACGTTAATTAAAACCAGTAATTTTAAGTTACGTTTATAATATTACCGGTTGAGTGCCTTAAAAGGTTTCAGATTCAATAAGTATAATTTTCAATTTTCAAATTAGTGACCACAGCTAACTGCCAATAATCGCTAGGTAAATATTGAAGTCACAAGCAAAAATGTTCAAGTTTGGCTAAAAATTTTGCGGCTCAATCGCTAGACGATTTTCGATTCCATCGACAGTTTATTTTTTGAATTTTCAAATCTGGGACCACAACTAACTGGCGAAAACCGTTAGGTAGAAACTAAAAACGGCTAACTTAAAGCACTAACTAAAACTATACCGGTTCCGGATTCTGATTCAATCAACTTTATTTTTTCTTTTTCCTTTTTTTGAATTTTCAAATTAAGGACCACAGCTAACCGCCAACAACCGCTAAGTAAAGGGTGTTTTGGAGGTTTGTTGCCTGCATTCCACCCTACCCAATGGGAAGGCTTGAGGCATAATAGAGTGGGTAGAGTGATGGGTCGAGCCTCAAACGTCATCGACATATTGGCGCTAATCCCATTATGCCCCTGTAAGCATCTCTCTCAATGCCCAATTGATGACACCTCTCAAATGCATTTATCATCAAAATATAACAAAGAAGACCTCTCCAGAAATGTTATCAAGAGGGTCTTTAATGAAAACCGAAGAAACATATTTAATGGATATATATATATATATATATATATATATATATATATATATAATATATATATATATATATATATATATTATATATATATATATATATATATATATATATATATATATATATATATATATATATATATCATGAATGAATGTATGTATGCTCGTATATATGAATGTAGGTCACTAGGCAATTGCTATATAAATACATGTATGCATCTATATATGTAATGTATGTACTAATTGCATATATGTATGTACATGCATGTAATTATGTGTACATATATGCATTCATGAATGCACTGATCATGATAAAAAAAAAGTATACTTTACATAGTCAAATACTTGCTTGTCTTGCCAAACAAGGAATAAATTTCAAAGAGCGTCTATATGATTATTTGCGACGTGGAAGGAAAAGACTGATAAAAAAGCGTCTTTTACGTCACGGACTCCCTTTTCAACCAAGGGCTAGGACGGTTGCCTTCTAGCGAAGGACTTGTTTTGGCAGATGTAATCCTTACCCTGAATGCATGCCCTTGCTAACCTCAGACCGTTGTGGGGCGCGAACCCTCGACCTGCCGCATCAGAGTCGCGGACGGTACCGCATGAGCCACGGTGACTACACGGAAGGAAAAGACTGATGAATAATGAAAATATAATATATATCATTATGACCTTGTACTCACTATATGTTGCAGATGCAGTAAGACTTACGGTACTCTCCAATATGATACTAACGATATCTAATGCTTAGGTCACCCACTGGGTGACTATGCCAATAAAAATGGACAAATCCTAATCGATATAGAACTAGCGTATCAAATTTCACGTGATTTTAATTATATATATTGCATGAATAGTCGCCATGCTAGGCTTATGATTTTGAATTTTTTTTTTTTAATTCTCTTTAGTACCTGTATCGCACTTAATCTGTCTCTAATACGAGGCGACCTACAGCGATACTGTTGTCTATCATAGACGAACTATAGGGAAGATACAAGAAAAATAGTATATAAGATACAGAAAAAAATTGTTTTTTTCTATAAGAAACAAATCCAGTTCATATATATATATATATATATATATATATATATATATATATATATATATATATATATATATATATATATATATATATATATATATATATATATATATATATATATATATATATATATATATATATATGAGAGGGAGAAACAGACCTAAGTCATCATATGTTGTTGTACACGAATAGGTCCTGAAACCATGTGCAAATCCAACCCCTTAAACATAATCTGAAGCATTCATTGCCTGTTTGACAGCTGACTCTTGTTTCCTTTGGAGCGAAATCAACTGGCTTAGTAGTCTATTGGACGTCAATATCATGAAGAAAATATAACCCAATACAATACACGTTCTGTATTTAACTACACATTTCCTTGCCAGAACTTCATTTTGAGTATTGTTATTTGATTCTCCATAAAGATATTTAATGTTTTGTCAGCTAAGGGGAGAAATATTAACTACTTTTCCTTGTATAACTAATAACAAGTACATTTATGTTAATTTCAATATGTTTCAACAGTTTTTAGGGAAATACTTAAGATTGGCAACTTTATAATAATGTCTGTAATATTAAACAAATGAAACAAATAAAAAATATGCTTATCCAAATGTAAAATTTTCTAAGATATCTTATTATACTAACTACTTTTTTAAGCTCAAAATTTTAGATTCTTGTCCACGAAAACCTTTTTGTTTTTATCTACACAATATTAAACTAACCAACTTCTTATAACTAGGAATCTCATGTAGGCATTCCTATATTACACAGACACCCCCTTTTACAAATGGAACCCGAAGGAAGGATCCCTAAAACATCCTTACTTTAACTGCATAACCGATGCATGGCCTAGGAGAAAACTTACTCATCGTCGCCAACCATTTGTTCTTGGCAGAGTGAGAGCTTGATGGGGTCTAGCAAGGTGAAGTCTAAATTCGCCAGACCTTCTTCCTCGCTACTGCTGTTGCTAAGTGTGGCTGGGGCCGCCATTTTGAAGATCCTTTTTCTTCTTTTTCTTGTACTAATATGATCTGGAAGGCTTCCCTCAAATCTTGCTGGCTGTTACCGATCTCCCTCTTTCTCTAAGACTGAGTTTTTCAGACTGTTGGGAAGGTTGTTTGTCTTTAAATTTAATGACAAAGACGCATTTCTATTTCATGATAATTTTCCGTAGACTTTACGGATTTTTCTTTTATAGTTATGAAGTAGGATTCGTTTAAATATTTCTTATTTACGAAATAGAATTTTTTTTCTATTTGATCTTGTGCATATATCGATTGGACGGATTCACGATATATAGTAAATGTACACTTAAAAAAATAGTAATAATAATTCTATCTACAGACCACTATAAAATAAAATTTCTATGTAAATGAACTCAATATTAATCACTTTCTTGAAAAATTTACCAATAAACTTGAGATTATATCACACGAACTGTGATCACATCCATCAAATTTGTGAGAGATTTTCTTAAGTTGAACCACTAAACAACCCATAATAAGGCACTTTGGAACATATTTCAATATTCTAATGACTACATCACTGTCAAAACCGTGATACGCGTGTTAATTTTGATAATTATGAACAATTATGAAATATATTTCAAAATTCACATCACTTATCAAGAACAAGTCTAACTACTTAGGCTATTGGACGTAAGTGTTGATTTTTAATCACCAATATTTTTTTCTTTTAAACTATCGATTGTTTAAGGAATAGCATAAATTTTTACAGGGCTATTTCCATATCTGGTTAAAAGATAAATCCCCTGCCAAAGTTTTTCCATTGTGAAATAAGTTATTATTAGATGCATTTCAGTATCACACGTACAGGTAGGTAATGTAAAACTGAAAGAATATAAGACACCTGTAAGGTTTAAAAATTACATAAAATAAAATGCTTGCTTTTGATATGTTATCGAATGAAATTATTTTATATATATATATATATATATATATATATATATATATATATATATATATATATATATATATATATATATATATATATATATACACGAACGAATAAAAATATGTGAACAGACCCACTGTCACCCACAAAAATTCCTACCCCTTTCTGTATCTAAGTTAAAAAATTACCCACGTCACCGATAACGATATATATATATATATATATATATATATATATATATATATATATATATATATATATATATATATATATATATATATATATATATATATATAATTTTTATCCCTTGCATTTACAATATTCATGTGCCTCTCGTGAAACAATATATATATATATATATATATATATATATATATATATATATATATATATATATATATATATATATATATATATATATATATATATATATATATATATATATAATTATTGACATATTTTTTTCCCCAATAATGTAATTTAAGGTGCTCAGCTTTAGTAAAGTAGCGAACTACGAAAAGCATTTTCATCTTTGTAAAACACGCCAACTACATACTGTATAAGAAGAATCTGAATTATCTACAGCCAATTAAGTAAATAAATAAAACTACTATAAGTCAACATCTAGATCAAGACATGCAGATCTACTTATCAAAGAGCACTTCGCCAAAAACCATAAAAACACTCAAACGCAAATTTTCATACAAAGTGAATAATTTTTTTTTACGTTATTACAACCACTATTCCACTATTCACAGTGCCAGGATTAACTGTTCTATTCTATACAGGTGGCACTCAAACGCACACAACTATTCTATTCTATACAGGTGGCACTCAAACGCACACAACAAAAGCAGCGCTTATCAAGAAATATAAAAAAAAACTTATTGAATATTATACTGATACGCACGTTAACCACATTTTCATATACTGAGTACCAATATTTTTCAGTGCCAATATGTCTTCCTTCTCTCTCAGGTTCACAAATCACAAAATGATCAGCATAACATATCGTTGGACTTTGCCATGAGCGCCATATTGATGAAGAAGGTTCTCTGCGTATTCTTTTTCTCTCTCTCATTGCCATACGTCTTCTCTCCTTTTTTCTTCTCTCTCTCTATATATCTCTCTTCTGACCTTAGCTTAAAATACATGTTAATGGCATTCCCTCTTCACTAGTGCTGTAATAGCACCCACACTTCTCTGTTGGCACGGCCATACTGGGTCATACACTCTACACTATATCGTCATGATCATCAGTAGTCATCATCATCATCAGTCATAAACCAAGGTAGCTAAGTGGCAATATTTAAGGCAATAAAAAGATATATATATATATATATATATATATATATATATATATATATATAATATATATATATATATATATATATATATATATATATATATATATATATATATATATATATATACACACAAGTAAACAAATTGGCACATATGTAAACAAAGACCATATAAGGTATAGCTGTTCCTGACCAGCATTCGATCCTACAATACGATGATAACACATGAGTGTACATAAGGCGTAACCTGCTGTACCACTGAAGGCCTAGGAATGTAGGAAAGCTTCTGCTAAGTGTTAGTGAAAGGATGAAACGCTACTGAACATCAGCGAAACAGTAAATTCTTGGCAATTTTTTCTTACTTTAAAAAAACTAAGTTTAAAAGTTAAAGTTTACGGTTTTAGCCCTCCTATCAGAGGCATCGCCCCTGCTCTGGCGGGCGTCAGCCGGTGCAAGCCCCAACCCCCCACTGTGGTGTTCAGTCACAGCGGTAACCTTCCCAATAAACAGCTTAAACTCTCGATCCTGAACGGGAACTGATCTGTCGACCTTGCGAATGCGAGGCCAGCGCGTTACCACTGTACTAGCCAGAAGGCTATGTCATCAATGGTTTGATCTTGTCTCATGAAGGGGCTATTGGACTTAAATAAGACTGTCCAGGACAGTTCGATGTTAAGTCTTCCTTCAGTTACGGTTCTCTTTCTATGCCTACATCAACACCGAATATTCTTGGATATTCGTTGCACATGTCTTATTATCACTTCACATCTGAAAAGTCACAATACACTCCCGATCTCTGGTTCTATGTTTTCTTCGTACCCAGGCCTGATGAGGGTAGATTTATTTTTTTTTTTCGCCCGTCCTGGTGTCACAATCATAAAAAAAAATAGATAAAAATAATATTAAGCGAAAAAAACAACATATAAACATATAAAATATATGAATATCATATTCTGTCTTTTAATTTGTAAGAATGAAAATATCTTTCATTAATGAATAAAAATTTATAATTATTTACATTCGTATTTAATTATTAAAATGTAAGTCATATTCTAAGCATCAGATCAACTAGATAAAACGCACCTTAAGGAATTATAAATAACACGTTCTCCAATTTTACTAACCTACCCTAACAATACAGTAAGAAGCACTCCCCCCCCCCATTTTCTTCATTATTTTCTATTTAACACGGCTTCTCAAGTTGGTATTTTTGAGATGTGCTCCCTCCAAATGATTATTAATATCATAATTACTCAAGATTAAATAAAGAACGTGAAAAAATATACTTTTGATACTCCTGAAATATCCTTGGTCACATCTTCTGAAGATATAATCAAATTACATAGTCACGAAGTGATTGCGATGACGTAAACATCTGACAGCCAATCATTTGTTGATATTTAAAGACACACCCTCGACTGACGACATGACGTCAGCAGATGCCAGCCAATCATTTCCTGGTATTTAGAGATACACCCACAACTGATGACATGACGTCTGTATATAATAACCAATCATTTGCTGATATTTAGAGACACACCCTCAACTGACATGACGTCATGAGCATAGACACCGGCCAATATGCTAAATGATTCATTTAGTAAGAAAAACATAATTACTGCAAACTATTCAAAGAATCATAAGTCAAGAAATATGTCTTACAGACGTCTTGAAATGAGAGAGAGAGAGAGAGAGAGAGAGAGAGAGAGAGAGAGAGAGAGAGAGAGAGAGAGAGAGAGAGAGAGAGAGAGAGAGAGAGAGAGAGAGAGAGAGAGAGAGAGAGAGATAGATTAACTTTTAACTACTATGATAAAGCAAATATATAATTACAATGGCAAAAATATAGGAACATTTTTGAATCGAAATTTGAACCAACTTAAAGACAGTATGTAGATGTTTCATACATACAGACTTATATACATACACATACATACATACTTATATACATACACACACGCATATATATATATATATATATATATATATATATATATATATATATATATATATATATATATATATATATATATATATATATATATACACTAAATAAACAATACGTTCTCCTCAACACAGACAGAAAATATGCACATGGTATTTACGTATATGTACACATAAAATATGCATGTAGTTATTTTCTATGATTACCTTTAATTACAAGCACTGGTCAAGAAACGAGTGCATGTGAGGTTTGAGGTATAATTGAGAAAAAAAAATTAAATATAGGAAGGACTATTAATAGAAATATCGTACTAAATTATTAAAATAAATTAGAACAAAATGCACATGTATGTCATATAAAATCCCCTCAGCAGTGGGACAATCCAGCTCAACCTGGTACTGGTTCGTAGCTCGGATCAATGGAGAGGGCTGGTACCAGTTCGTAGCTCGGATCAATGGAGAGGGCTGGTACCAGTTCGTAGCCCGGATCAATGGAGAGGGTTGGTGTCAATATGATCATCCGGGTGTAAATAAAGCTAGATTCAAAACTGGTCTCTAAGGAGCTATTGAGAGAGAGCGACATCATAAGGAGGAGGAGAATTTTTTTTATTTCCTTTTTTCCGGGACTATCTACATGTCTATCTATTTATGTATCTAGGAATTTATACATCCAATCATCTACCTACCTATGTATGTATGTATGTATGCACGTATGTTTGCTGTATGTATGTATGCAGGCATGTATGTATGTGTGCAGGCATGTATGTATGTATGTATGTATGTATGCATGTATGTACGTAAATGTTAATCTTTTAAAAAGTAAAAAAGTTAATCTTTGAAAACTATATTTTTTCTATCAAGTGCTAAAATATTAATCATAAGCCGTAACTTGTGAGTAAAACTTAAGTATTCCAGTAATGCGAAATTATTATTATTGTTATTATTATTATTATTATTATTATTATTATTATTATTATTATTATTATTATTATATATATATATATATATATATATATATATATATATATATATATATTATAATATATATATATATATATATATATATATATATATATATATATATATATATATATATATATATATATATATATATATATATATATATATATATATATGATGAGAGAGAGAGAGAGAGAGAGAGAGAGAGAGAGAGAGAGAGAGAGAGAGAGAGAGAGAGAGAGAGAGAGAGAGAGAGAGAGAGATATATGTTGAGGGTTTTTTAGCCTACTGAATAGACAATTACCTCAAAGAGGCCTTCCATTATAATTACAGCTCTTTAATATATGTATCGAACAGCGGAACCTCAGTTCAAAGTTCTAGAGAACTCGTTCTTACACTGCTAGTCTACGTGAATGAGCCAATTGGTCTTATATTGCGATAGGCAGCAAACACCAATTTGCATGGTTGCATCTCTCTCTCTCTCTCTCTCTCTCTCTCTCTCTCTCTCTCTCTCTCTCTCTCTCTCTCTCTCTGAGTAATGCGTTCGTTGCCACAATGCGGATAGCTAATATTAGCAACTTTTTAGCCATTTTCGTTAATTTGGCATTCGTTTTCTATGACAAAGTATTTGACTCGGCTTTATTTTATTTCAACCGGAAGGAGAACCGGTTTGCACTGGATTAAGGTACCTACTAATACCAGAGCTAAACTAGCTGACCTTCACCCCTTCCCCTCTACCTCTACTGCGAGGGGTCGGAATCACTTGTAGATGTGTTGGCTCTTATTTCTACAGCGGAGGATCGGTGTGACTCCACTATTTCAACCGCGAGGGGTCGGATTCTCTAAATGTAGGTGTTTCCTCTATTTCAATTGCGGAGTGTTACATATATTAGTAGTCGTCGTGGCTCAAGTGGTAGCGTCCGCGACTCTGAGGAGTCAGGCCGAGGGTTCGCGCCCCGTCACGGTCTGAGGTTAGCCAGGGCATGCACTCAGGGTAACGAATACATCTGCCAAAATAAGTCCTTCGCAAGAAAGCAACCGTCTTAGCCCTTGGTAGAAAAGGGAATCCGTGACGTAAAACCGTAACAACAACAACAACAAGTAGTAACATATATTAATAAAACAAATAAATATACATAATAAATAAATAAATAAATAAATAAATAAATATTTTATGTATCTTTCATACTGATAGTATAACGAGTCAATAACTAAAATACATAAAAATAAATAAGTAGACAAGTAAATCACGGATCGTCCCGTCCCGTCCCGGTTTTACGTCACGGACTCCCCCTTTTTTTGCCAAGGGCTAGGACGGTTGCCTTTTTGCGAAGGACTTATTTTAGCAGATGTAATCGTTACCCTGAGTGCATGCCCTGGCTAACCTCAGACCGTGACTGGGCGGGAACCCTCGAACTGAAGCCTTAAAGTCGCGGACGCTACCGCTTTAGCCACGGTGACTACAAACAAATAAATCACGGAATGAATAGGTAAATAAATATGTAAATGCATTTATAAATACTGATCTATTAATAAGTAAAGCGTGCAGTGAATGGACGAGGACATAAGCTTGGTGAACCGTAATATATTCATACAATAATGAGCAAGATTTTCTGGTTCACATAATGGAACTCGTGTTCATATGTAAAGAACCGGTGCTCAAGAGTACTATCAGAACTTCCTCTGGGTCTGAATGCGCTTCAGAAATATGTGTCCCTTCGGAAATATATGGATTGCTTCAGAAACATATTTGTTGCTTCAAAAACATATTTGTCACTTCAGTATTATATCTGGTGCTTCAGATATATATTCTTCGCTTCAGAAATACACATGCCGCTCCAGCAATATATATATATATATATATATATATATATATATATATATATATATATATATATATATATATATATATAT